>CM071863.1:1956197-1984378 GCA_036759665.1 Gynandropsis gynandra | reverse complement strand
TGAAATAGGTACAGAACTATTACTCATCATACTCCTAACCATTTCCATCAATGTACGATTACGCCTTTCTGCAACGCCATTTTGTTGTGGCGTGCCGGGCATTGTATATTGCGCACAAATGCCCTTAGATTCAAGAAGTTTCTTAAATGGACCTGGAATTTGTCCAACTTCTGATGTCTTTCCATAATATTCCCCACCTCTGTCAGAACGTATTACCTTAACCTTTCTATTTAGCTGTCTCTCAACCTTCGTAATGAATGTCTCAAGGACATCAATAGACTGAGACTTTTCATGCAGCAAATAAAGGTAACAGAACCTAGAGTAATCATTAATGAAGGTGATGAAATACTTTTCAACGTCCCAATACGGTACATCAAAAGGACCACAAATATCTGTATGTATTAGATTGAGTAACCCATTACTTCTTGTGGCAGCATGTTTTGATACATGTTTGGTTTGCTTACCCTTAATGCAATCCACACAAGTATCATTCCTATCGGTAAAATTCAATTGAGACAAAACATTAGTTTTAATTAGTCTCATAATCCTCTCCTTGGATATATGACCGAGTCTTTTATGCCACAAGTATGTTCAGTCAAAATATGAAACATGGAATTAATAAATTTAGAACTTAGATTGAAACAATACAAAGTATCTGATAATAAACCAGTACCACATAGGTTTTTACCACGATACAATGAAAAACAACCATGTCCAATCTTAAATTCAAAACCTAATACATCCAACCTTGAAGCGGAAACAAGATTTCTAGAACAATCGGAAACATATAAACAATTTTCTAGATCTAGGCAATAGCCCGTAAACACGATTCTATATGTCCCGACACCTTCAATTCTAGCTTTCATTTGGTTTCCCATAAACAGAAAGCTTTCACTTTCCGGCATTCGGTGGAGATTTAGGTAACCCTGTATAATATTAGACACATGAGTGGTTGCACCAGTATCAAGCCACCAAGTATTAGAAGGTACTTCAATCAGATTTGATTCGAAGCATACTGAAACGAAATGTATAGCTCATTTTTCAAACCATGCCTTCCTTTTCATAGTACACTTCTTAATCTCAGCAAGGAATTCCTTCACATTTTCAGTCTTAGGTTGGGAAGGCTTAACATTAGGCGATATGCTAAGCTTGAGAAAGCTCATCATAATCCAATTGAATATCAAGATTAAACTGTGGTGATCTTCCACCATCGTACAAGCTAAAACTACTTTATTTATGGTGCAGTATGTTCAAATACAAGTATTTATCACCCAAGTACACTTGAACGCGTCCAAATACATCTCGCTACCCTGAATTATTTCCAGATTATACCTAACTGTAAAACTCACATTCACTCTCTTTTTATTCGCTACACCACATGTGTATGAATTTTACAAATAAGTCTTCCCATTCACCAGCCAACACACTTATTGTTTTGTAATTATGAACACTTGTGTAAGCCAACTCGTTTGCTTTTTGCGTTTGTTTGCTCTTTTCTTTCTTATTTTTTTAGTTGTCCACATTGCTATTGCATTCTTCTTCTTTAACAGACATTCCAACAGATCTATATTGTTGTTTGTTTCTTTATTTGAAGGATGATCTATTTTCTTGGAGGTTGTTATTTCATTTGCTAGGTCAAGGTTGTTATGTTATTGACTTGATCAAATTTCATGTTAATCCCTGTGCTCTTGTTTAATCTTTGTGCTTGTTGATTCAATCTTTCAATTCTAACAATCTCCCTTTTTTTTATTTTATGCTCAAACACAATATTCAAAGTAAGCAATTATAAACATACATTTTAGTCTTAAAATCCAAGGATATAATGAGCATAAGAGGTTCAAAATTCAAACAGACAAGTCAATACAAAACAAGTCAACATAACAACATTAATATGTCAAGTTCTATTAAAAAATGTTGTTGTTCCAAATGTAGAACCATCCACCATTTTTCATTTCCCTTTGTCTTTTTCTCTCATGTTTTGTTGAGCATAAATTCAAAAATATTAGAACATTAATCAGCAAGATTTCTCAAAATAAAAGAAGGAAGAGAAAATATTCTTATCAAAGGCCTTAATATGCACATTCAACTGCTTTTGCAATTTGTTGAGCTCTTCCTTAATTGCATCCACCTTTTTGCTAACCTTGAGGATGACTTTTTAGAGATCATATTTCTCATGAATGTCGAAGTCAATTTTCTTTATGTTCTTCCAAGGATTTCGGATCACGATTTTGTTTAAGTCTTTCTGCTTCAATTAAACTGTTTTTTTCTTCAATGGTTGAGGCTCCTTTCATCGTGTTGGCGTCTTCCTCTTCTTTGTTCAGCTAAAGTTTGAACACAAGCAGAAGTGGTTCTTTTCTCTTTAAAAGCAGTTAGGGTTAGCAAAAAATATCCCTTTTTAGATTTCGATCATTTTCTCTTAAATAAGATCCTTTTATTCTAAAATTACCAATATGCCACCTTAATCTAATCAATTTCTGTAAGATCAAATAGAATCAAAACACACAAGAATAGACTTATACACATCTGAACATATTTAATTAGATTTCAACATTATATTTTACTCTATGAGCTCAATTATCATAAAAAAATTGTTTTCGAAAAACAAAGATCATCTCCGCAGTTGTACTTGGCTGAATATATCCAGAGATCCTACTAAATAATCAAGTGTATCATCTTTCTTTTCTTTCCATTGAGAGTATTCCACACTTCTATAGGACGTCGAAGTTTTTATTAACTCATGTTCACAGCTAATCCTACCACTTAGACTCAAGTTACCTCATTGAGTATACTCATATGATGTGTATCATAACGTAGTCGACATGTTATTATAATGTACATTTAGAACGTCGAAATTCATTCACTATCCTACCATTTAGACTTGAGTAGTGCACTCATGTCAACAAAATCTAAATTCAAGACATTCATTTTAGGTTGACATCGAATTGTAGGAATACCTTTCTTAGATTTTTATGTTTTTTTTTTGTTTCCATTGTAAGCACTATGAACTGTACTTCAGAAATTGTCAGTTGTACTATAAATAGATTCAAACACACTTAAATATTAGAAGTTCACTCAGTATATTTCATTATTTTCAGATATCAAGTGAACTTGCCTTTTTCCTTTAGATATTCTTAACAAATAGAAAGTTCACAGTTCACAAATTCTAATGGATTTTCTTAAACATATAAATCTATTCATATCTCATGGTTTAGTGAATATATCTGCTAGTTGATGCTTAGTAGATTCGTAGTCTACCTCTAGTTGTTTCTTCTCTACTTGTTATATAAGAAAGTGATACATGATTTCAATGTGCTTGGTTCTAGAGTGTTGTACATGATTCTTTGACAAAATCATCGCACTAATGCTATCACAATAAACAACGAAAGTACATGTACTTAGTCCATAATCGGCCAGCATTTGTCTTATCCACATAAGTTGTGTACAACAACTTCCAAATGCTATGTACTCAACTTCAAATGTGGACAGATATGTAGCATTTTTGTTCTTGTTGTGCAATGAAATCAAGTTTCTTCCAAGAAAGAAGCATCCTACGATATTACTCTTTCTATCATCTGTGTTTCCTTCCCAATCTAAATCCCAAAATACTGAAAGATTGCAATTTGTATCATTTAAATAGTATATGCAGTATTCTACATTCCCTTTAACATATGTGATAATACGTTTAACAGCCAACAAGTGCGTCTTATTTAGTTTTTACTGATATCATGCACATATTCCTACACTTAAGGACAAGTCGAGTCCACTTGCTGTTAAGTATAGTAGGCTTCCAATCATGCTTCTGTATAATCTGATGTCGACATCTTCACTATTTTGTATTCTTGGTGAGTTTTGTTGTTATGGACATTGGCATGTTTGTTGGTTTGCAGTGTCCAATTCAAAATGTCAGAACAAATCTCTCGTATATTTGCTTTGTGAGAAGAAAATGTCATCATCCATTTACTTGACCTACAGTCCAAGAAAGAATTTTAATTCTCCAACCATGCTCATTCCGAACTCCTTTTTCATGGACTTAAAAAATCAATCAATTTTATCATGTGAAGTATATCAAAAAACAACGCCATCAATATATATCTGAATCGAAATAAGTGTGTTATATGCATTGTGAATGAACAAAATTTTGTCTACCAACCCTCTTTTGTATCCGTTTTCGAAGAGAAATGTTGTGAACCTTTAATACCAAGCTCTTTGAGCTTTATTTAATCCATAAATTGTCTTTTTAAGTTTGTACACATGTTTAGTAATATGTGCATCTTCTAACCCCTTTGGTTGTTCAACATAAATCTCTTCTTAAAGAAAATCACTTTTGACTTCCATCTGAAAAAGCTTAAACCCAAGAAAACAAACAATTCCAAGTGACAAAGAAATGGATTCTAGACGAGCAAAGGGTGCAATTTTTTTTCAAAATCTATGTTTCTATCCGTGTATACCTTTATGCTACTAGCCTAGCTTTGTTTCTCATAATAATCCATTCTTTGTTCATTTTATTCTTAAAAATCTATTTAGTTCCAATCACATTTCCATTTTTTTGTCTACGAACTATCACACATCATTTCTTATAAATTGTTCTAATTCATCATGCATTTCCTTAACCCAAAATTCATTGTTAAGTGCTTCCACAACATTTTTGGTTCAATAATTGAATTAAAACTCACATAGCAAACCATATCTTGATAATTACATAGTGGTTTGTCTCAGGTTCTTCTTCTTTCATGTATGTTTTCAATTACATCAATAATGGAATGATTTCTATGAACTGGCTTGAGCTCATCAAAGTCGTATGTATTTTTATGCTCTTTATCTTTTGATTTATGTTCATCATCGAAAGTTTCACATGTACCTGCATTCTCGGTAGAAACAATATTATGCCTTTGAAGTACATCTTCATTTGGAATTTCAGTGTAAATAAGATTGTCATCAAAAACTACATTCACTAACTCAGTAATAGTCTTTGTACGCAAATTGTATACTCTAAATGCAATTGAATTGTTTCTCGTAACCAAAAAATATGACATCATTAGATTTTGATCCAAACTTTCCTAGATAATCTCTATCATTTAGGATATAACATTTACATATAAAAAATATGAAGGTATCTTATATTTGGAGTCTTACATTTCCACAATTCATATGATTTTTTAAGAGTACATGGTCTTACGCACACCTTATTAATAATGTACCATGTTGTATTTATTGCTTCAGCCCAGAATCATATTATAACACCTTTCGCATGCTTCATTGCTCTTGTCATTTCCTGAAATGTTGGATTTTTCCTTTCTACTACTCCATTTTTTATGGAGTTTTAGGTACAAAAAATTCATGTAGAATCACATATTTCTTGTAGAATTTATCGAATTGTTCATTTTCAAATTCTCGTCTATGATCACATCTTATTCCAATGATATTTTCTTTAAAATTATGAAGTGCAAGCATAAATATTTGAAATAATCAAAAGTGTTTGATTTTTCTTGCAATAATCTTACTCAAGTGTATCTGGAATAATTATCAATACAAACATAAACATACCTCTTTCCTCCAATACTTTCGGGTTTGCCTCGATTCTATAAGATCCATATGTAGAAGTTTTAGCTCCTTGTTTGTGTTTATGTTACTTAACTTATTGTGATGAATTCTTACTTGGTTTTCTTGTTGACATGGCTTCTGTATCAAGTTTTCTCGAGAGTCTTTGTGCTGATATGTCCTAGTATTTGATGTCACAGATCAAATTCACTCTTCATTGCCTTAAGACAGTTTTCTTCATCGCTCCAGATATAACAGTTGTTTACACATTTTATTCCTGTCAAAGCACAATTCTCATTAGTATCAAACACATTATAGTTTTCTTTTATAACTTTACTTGAAAACCGGTGTCCTACAGTTGGCTGATGTGGATGAGATTTGGTTTCATCCCTTCCACATAATGTTGTGGTTGTCCATCTGCCTTAAGTTGCCATCTCTGAAAGTCGTATGTCCACTTTTGTTTTCAGTGTAATCAGAAAGCAGATTATTTGTTCTTGTCATATGCCTTGAACAACCACTACAAAAGTACCAAATAGTATTGTAACTGTTATTGACTAAAGTATAGGTAACATGACACTATAAATCAGATTTTCTAATCCAAACTTGTTTGTTTTTTATTTTAACTTCCAATATACATTTGATTTTCTCATACAAAATTGCCTTTTTCTTTTGGATTTCTAGTATTTTCCTATAAATTGTCTCTTATTATAGTAAAGATGCCATCTCCAAATGTCTTCTGGTTGTCCAAAAGAATAACATCGTTTTAAAGATTTTTTCTTCCAGAGTGTAGAATCTTTCTTAACTGCAGTTCGAACAGTTTATAATGCAGTTTTCTTTGGTTTCTCTATATTTTGAACTAGGAGTGTCGAACAGGTCGGGCCAATCCGAACTTGGTACCGATCCTGTCCGAAATTTAATGGACCCAAAATATTAGATCGTGGCCCGGCCCGACGGGCTTCGGGAGGGCTTCGGGCCGACCCACAGATCGATGTTATTATTGTTTCTAAAATAGAAACAATGAAAGAAAGGGGAGTAAGTCGTAGGGAAGGAGAAACTACACTAGGCAACCCACCCGAAAGTGCAAAGGAACAAAGATCGGAGCAGCAAATGAATGACAATCAGAGCAGTGAACAGAGCAACAAAGGAATGAAACAACGAAAGAATAAAATGAATAAATGAACTAACCCGATGAAGCCACAAAGTAAACCGAAAAAGGAATGAATGATCGTACGAAGAAACAAAAAAAGGGCGAAAAAACCTAGCAATCAGCGAAGAACCAAGGCAGCGAAAACACGAAGACGAAGAAACAGACGACGAAGAAATGAAGAAAAAGACGATGAAAAAAACAGAACAAACTAAGACGAAGAAACGAAGCAACGGACGACGAAGAAATGAAGCAACAGATGGAGAAGAAGCAATGAATAGAAAAGAAGCAACAGAAGGCGGAGAAGCGAATCTGTGAAATATGTGATGAACGACGCGCGTCGGTAAGAGGAGTAGAAGAAGAAGATATGTATCTGTTAAGGTTGACCCAGTTTGTTTAGAGCCCGACAAGTCGTTCCGAAACCCGACGGGCTCGGATGTAATTTTTGCGGGCTTACTGAAAGCATGATCCTGAAAGCCCGAATACAAACGAACATATATATATTTAAGGTCCGAGTCGGCTATTTTCGGACGGGTTTTGAGCAGGCCCACGGGCCAGGCTCAATTTTTACATTCCTAGTTTGAACAATGCAATAGTTCGCTTTGATGTATTAGATTGTACAATAGATTCCTCTAGAGAAAATGTTGTTGCATCCTTCAAAAGTTTTGTAGTTAAAAATTTTATTTTTTTAGCAATCCATCCTATATTTATAGATCCTTTCTTAAAACCAAGTTCATAATGTTGATTATATGTTTTGCCAATGGAGATGATCAAATTTGTTCGTTCCATTATTGAGCATTTGTAATTGCTTTTTTGTCTCATCAAATTGATGTTTGATTAACATCATTTTTTTCATTGTGTTGTTCCAACTGGACTTCATATTGTTTGAAACGTTCTCCAAGTTGTATGTTTTCCTTGACCAGCTCAATGTTCTTTTTGTTTATCTTCATCCAAGATTCATACAACGGCTCAACAAACAAGTCATCATCACTGTCACTGTCGGACACTAATCTTTTTCCAAGGAATGCCACGAAGTTATTTATGTCTTCTTCATCTTTGTCTTTGGTTTCAGATTTACTCCACATTATAAAAGATTTCTCCTTTTTCTTTCCACATTCTGCCATGGTATGTTTATACACTTTACATTCAAAACACTGAATTTCCCTAAGCTTTTTTTAGCATGGATTCTTTCTTTTGTGCATTTGGACATTCAACTTTGAGGTGACCGAAACCTTTACACACATGACATTGGACTAATGTTTTTCCTTATTTTGTTTCTGGCCGAAATTTTGTACTTCCAGTTTTCTTTTTCTTTATGAGCTTTTTAAAAGCCTTTTTCATGCATTCCATGTTTTCTTCTAATGAACTCAAATGAATCGACTCGTCTATTACTTGTAGAGAAATTCCTTTGCTTTTTGGTTTATTATCATGCTTAAATCTCAACTCATGTGCTGTGAGAATTCTAACTACTTCTGCAAATTTGTGGTGTCAGTATTCATTGTAATTTCCATTGCAGCCTTCTTTGCTTCGAATCTCTTTGTGTTGAGTCTGCAACTTATCACAAATTTCTCTCATTGATTCTCAAGACTGAATCCGTTTGAAGTGATTCATGTCAAATGATGTGAATATGACTAATAACACCTTCACATTGTATATTGAACTACATTTTTCTTATGGTTTCCATAATGACTTTGTTTGGGAATTGCCTTTTCGTCCATGTTTGGTTGCACTAGGGCTTCCAACCTGACTTCACTGTACCCCAAACATATTCATCGATGTCTCTGATTATTGCCTTCAGCTTGAATTTTCAATAGGCTATGAATGAAGAAAATGAAGAAAAAAATTCCATTTATTTTATTTCGACTCTGACAAATTTAATATCCAATAAAAAACATAGTTCGTGAAATCCAATAAAATAGGTTTTGAAATTAAAACAAATTTTTGACGTAAGTCCATATATGTTACCTCAATCGTGTATGAATTGATTTCTTCTTGTTCGCCACCAGCTCTGATACCAATTGAAATTTTGTACAGAACTCAATTGAACATCAAGATTAAACCACAGTGATCTTTCACCATCGAACAAAGTAAAATTGCTTTAGTTACAGTTCAGTATATTCAAATACTACTACTTATCATCTAAATACACTTGAACACGCCCCAAATATACCTCACCACCCTGATTTATTTTTAGATTATACTCAACCGTAAATCTCACAGTTCACTATACACCATGCGTGTGTAAACTTACAGTTGAATCTTCTTTTTCATCTTCTTTGTATGATCGTTCTTTTTATTCTTCTTTGTCATTTGCTCATATCGGACATGTATCACACGTGTTTTTTTAATGCAAATTTGTAAAAACTTTCGGTAAATACAAAAAAGAAATGTGGGACATCCTTTGTGCTGATAGTTTAGCTTATGTCTTAATAATTTTTCAAGACGCTAAAAGAATTCACTTTCAATGGAGGATCTTCTCTTGTCACTCTTTCTCGGTCCTTGAAACCAACGGACTAAAAGACTTCAAAAATACTCTTCCCAAAAAAAGTTTCGCTTCAAAAATACCCTTATAAATGCTAAAATCCCAAAATACCCCTTGTGACCCTTCTACCCAGTTTAACCCTGCGACCCAGTACGACCCAGCGACCCAGTCCGACCCACCGACCCAGTCCGATCCTGCGACCCAGCGACCCTGTCTGACCCTGCGACCCAGCCGATCCTGCGACCCAATCCGACCCAGTTCGACCCTGTGACACAGTGCAACCGCCGGAAACTATCAGAAATCGCCGGAAACTACCAGAAATCGCCGGAAATTGCCAGAAATCGCCGGAAAAGGCCAGAAATCGTCGGAAAACGGTCGAAATCGCTGAAACTCACCTACAAATCGTCGGAAATCGCCAAAAATCACAGGAAAATCGCTAAAAACGCTGGAAATCACTGAAAATGACTAAAACATTGTTGGAAATCGCTCGAAAATTGCTGCAAACCGCTCAAAATAGAAGGAAATCACTCGAGAATGGAAAAAATCACTCAAAAATTGAAGGAAATCGTTCGAAAATAGAAGGAAAACACTCGAAAATGAAAGGAAATAACTCTCTACTTTGTTTCCCTCCTTTCAATTTTCGTTTTCCCTCTTCTCATATCTGCCTTTCCCTCCTTTGTATGTGTTTTTCATTAAGGGCACATATGTCTTTTCTCCAATCTTTTTTTTATCAAATTTAGGAGGTTAGTTTTGAAGTGTTTTAGCGCTAAGAGAACATTTTTTATATTCTCCCCTTTCAGGGACGTACATCTTCGATGGCTGCATCGATCAAAACTCTCAGTTGTTGACAATTCAGGAGAAATGGTTTATTGCCATAATTGATTCCTTCATTAATATAACATTGTACGCAATGTTCAATTATGTTTGTTGCAACATAGACTGTCACCACAAAAGGGCAATGCAAATTTAGTTTAATATATAATTCCGACATTTTAGAACTTACCGTTTTCAAAATGATTAAACCAAGTGAAACTACAAAAGCTAGGAGATAAACTGGAAACAAAAACAGAGAAATAAAGAGGTAAAACCTTGGCTTGAGTTACCATACCCATGTGAAATGACTCTCTGCTCTGTTCAGATGCCAAAGGTTGTTTTCGCGGGATTATACACGCTGAACTCTCCAAAATCTCTCTTCCCGCTGGCAACAAAACAATCAAACCCTTGTGATGAACAAGGTTTAGAAAAGGAAAAACACAAACTTCAGTTGTGTAAATTGAAACGTTGAATGAAAATTGAGCAGAAATGACACATCCAAATCCATGAAAATTCTACTTGTTATCTCCAATATGTCACGGTAGATGATGAGTAACTAAAACCCAATTTACCATTTTATTTGAATGACTCAAATAAGTGATAAATAAAGTGAAACAGAACTTCAACAATACGTTTCTTGACGTTCCACTCTTTTTCTTCTGATGACATGTCCAAGGGAATGAGGCAAGCATCACATGGGCATTTTAGCTAATTCAAGAAAAGAAGAACAAAAGAATGCAAGAGGAATTTAATACTTATTGAATTATTGTAATTCTTAATTGTTATTCATATAAATAGCTTTAATCTAGATGAAAAAGGGATAAGGGATTTCATTTTGGGCTGTGAAGGTTGTAAGGGAGTGATGAGCATCAATAGGTAAAAGGCTATAAAGCTTGTCTGTTCTTAACAGAAACCTAGCAGACGAAAGTAAAATATATGCACATTGGTCGCAAATTCAGTTGTATAAGATAAAATTAAGCAAAGGGATTAATATTTGTTAAGGTACCTGTGTTTAACGTCCCATCCGGCAGGCAAATGGCGAGGTTTAACGGCATCAACGAAGACTTTTCTCCATCTTTGACAGAAGTCCCGAACGCCATCCTCCCCATATTCCGTTAACAGATGCTTTACAACCTGTTTCCCATGTGGTCCATGTCCTAGCATGGACAGTCTTGAATTTGGTTGGAGCAATGTATTTCCATTGGATAGAGAACCATTTATTTCCAGAATTCCATTTCCCGCACTCGTACCATTTCCACCGCTATTTGCAACAGTATCTACAGGAAAACAAGGACCTTCATCTTGCCCATTATTGACAGCATTGGATCTCGATGCATCTCCAATGGAGGATTTGGTTATGTTATCGTTGCCATTTTCGTCCTTATTCTTACAGACAGCCTCTGTAGAGCTTGAATGCTTGAGGGAGACGCCTTTCTTTTTCTCGAGTTTTCTTCTCTCATAAGAGCTCAATCCGACCAGCAGAGCTCTTTCCAAATCTTCTGCGGATATCTCACGTCCACCATAATATATTCTGATAGTCTATACAAAATCCAGATCGACAATTAATTGAATGTATTTATGAAAACAATAAGCAAGCTTTACATTCGATTTGGTTCAGACTGACTGCTTATGTGAACAACTTAAGCTCGAAAATAAACCTTAAAAGTGAGGAGCTAAAGAAATGCATCACCTGCAACAATTCTTCACGACGGCTGGATGGCATTCGGTTGCCATGACGCATAAGTGCCATAGCCGCTGTTCTAAGCTGCAATGGAGAGACCCCTGCATCCTCAAAATTACTTGATGATTCAGAGTCTCCTGTCAGTGCCTGTTGAGCTTCATTTGAATCAAATACTTTACGTACAAAAAGAGGAATTCCAAATTCTGCGGCAACATGTTTTTTGTACTTCTCCGCAGCAGCATGAGCAATTTCATGACAATCCACACAAAGTAGGACAATATCATGAGACCGATGGCTTTTTAAGTGCTCAGGAAAATGAATTCTATAGCACGAAGGTATAATTCGGTAACGCAAGTAGTGATTTCCTTCCCCACACCCAACACATATATTCTTCTTACTCTGAATATAGAAATCATTATCTTCATCTTCTGGACGGCCTTTGGGTTCAAACAGAAGCATAATGGCAGGTGGGTCTTCTTCAACTAGTTTTGCAAGACCACGACTAAGATACCTGTAATATAAAAAGAATAACGTTTAACTATTTTTTTAAAATCAAAATAATGATGGATTGCAACAACAGTAAACCTACCATTCAAGTTTTCTCTTGTCACAGTAACAGAGCAATCGTTCATCCTTTGCATATATTCTACAATTATGATACACAGGGGCCTTGCAGGAAAATTTCTTTACAAAAAGCTCTCGGGACGCCTTTCGAGAAACTTGCTTAGGGTTCTTAATTCCATTCTGCTTGGTAGCAGAACGACTAATTAGCTTCATATTGAAGTTGACCAACAGAGAATAATTGAAGACAGAAAGCGGGCAGGTTCCATCTGCACCCAGGCATTTCTGAAGAATTGCTGGTAACTTAGTTTCCAATTCAACTGACTTGTCCTTTATCATTAGACAGACATCATCCAAATGACTACAAACAACCGAAGATGGAGATTGGACCGGAAAACTGAAGCTCAAAGATTCTGTACTCGAGTCAGCTTGAGCTATTGTGTCATAAATGTCTTCAACCGTAGTTGGAAGCTTAAAAGCAAGATTAATAATGGCCTGATCAGACAGCACATATCTAGAGCTTTCATCATGAAGACGAGCCTGAAAAATAAAAGATTTCTTCAAACAATAGGACCATAAACAGGTACACAGACATGAGGCGTAGACTTTTTTAGAAAACGAAGATGCAAATAAAAAATTTTTGGTGCAATAGTAAACGAAAGCAGTGGGAGAAATATGAGCTTCAGAAAGAATCTCAAAGATAAACAGCCGTAGTTTAGCAACAAGTTTAACTCACCATTACATCTCTCCACGCGCATAACTTCCTTATAAGATCTTGAAACTGAAAGGGGCATCCATATCAACATGGTTCAAGGCATAATCAGGTAAGTTGAATTGGAACAGAAAAAGAAAAGTATACCTCCATATCCAATGAGATGGCTGAACCATCTCCAAGACCATTCAAATGTCGGAAAAGAATTGAAGAAGCAGCAGCATCCCCAGGAAAATCTTCATTTTCTTTAGTGTAGAGTTGCAAGCAGGTCATGTTTGAACGTCGACTAGCCTCAAGAAGAAAATGAAATTTTTCCTTGGGGCTAGATGAATTTTCTGATAGATTAATATTTTTAGAAGTTAAACTATGATTTCTGAGATGCATGTTTTCAAACTTATAAGCAAGATACCTTAGCAGGTTAAAGCGACAACCCGCACTATTCCCAACGGTTACATATAATTTGACAAAAAGTATCACATGGTAAGCAAGTTTTCAATTCACATCAAAGAAAAAAAATATTGGGCGATACATATATAGATTTCATGTTCTATCTTTCTAGAACCCAAATATGTTTGCCGAAAATAAAAGCTAAGCAGATGCCGTACCAGTGGATTGTTGTTTGAGTTCTGCAATCAAACTATTGGCAATATAGAGCAGATAATGAGCATCAGTTCTCGCATATTGGACCATTTCTTCTGAGAGCGGACGTTGTCTCCAATCTTCACGCTTAAGAGTAACATCAAATTAATGAGTTTGGATGCACCATATCAAGAACGAATGTTGTATGTCAGTCAAGCTTAATATAGATGACATAAAAAGGTGCAAAGGCCAATAACATGGCAGACGAAATTCCTTGAAAAATACAAAGACAAACCTGCAGCAATTTGTTAGTAGCCACTCCACAGAAAGTCTCGAGCAAGAAAGCAAGTGACCTTTGAGGCTTCGACAACACATCACAGGCCTGAATTATGCATATATATATATATAATATGTTAGTAATCATTCCATACCGGCTCAATTTTTCTCCATGGAAGGCACAGGTTTATCAATAAATATGAATCTTCAGCTAAAAATGTCCACGTGTAGTATAGGACAGACAGGTTCATGTAACATATAGAGCATGCTACAGAAAGTTATACCTTTGCGGTATCGAACAGATTGACAACATATATATGGAAGTCCCTCTGAAGCCAGAGCACATCGTTGTCAGCCCCGTGAAAAACCTAAGGAAATAGCACATATTGAAGCTTGGAATACAAAAAACATACGTAAAAAGGCAACAAAATCGAAGGCTTTAAAGTGCTGCAACTTTCTTTATCAAATTAGCGCGTAAAACAAACATGAATTGTGTCAAAGTTAACTTCATTCAGTTAAAGTATGAAGTAGCTGAGTTCTGCATATCTATTTCATGTAATTACCTTGCAAATATTAGGATCCGAAAAGACTGGACGAAGAATGCCCATTACATCATGTAGCTCTATTGTGTCCACCAAATAGTCTTCCCCCTCAGTGGAAATCTGCAGGTTCTAAGAGTGTCGGAATCCTCTCTCAAGCTATACCACAGATAAACAAAATTCAAAGTTTCTATGAACATTTACCTGAATCAAAGCAGTGAAACCTAGAAAGGATCGCAGGCTATGCTGCTCTGTGTCAACTGCGAATATCTTTTCCTTCTTCAATGTGTCAGCAAGTTCCCTCAATTGCGACTCCGTCTCAACCCAGACGTATGAATCCTTCATTCCCAATGAAGTATTTCTCCTCAGAATATCGAAGTCCAATCGAGGATTCTCTAACAAGGCCATGATGTCAGCTTCAAACGGATGACACTTAGAGGGATTCTCTGCAACACATTCACTTGTCAGCCATTGAAGAACAAAGACTCAAATGCAAAAGTGGTCCGAATTCACCTTGTTTTGAATGGTATATGAACAAATTTTCTCCCAAATTCGCTTAGCAGAAATCAATGCAAATTTCAAACCAGATACATGGAATTCACCTGTACATGGTGGCTCATCAAGCCTCAAGTGTTTGAACGCATAGTAAGAATTGTCCGCCAAAACGCGTTTGAAACTAAGCTGTGGCTTCCGTTCTGAATGCAGATAACACGAGTTCCCACGACATGTCTGCTTCCTGCGGAGGCTCCGCCGCCGCCGATACTCCGATGCAATTAGAACCGCCACCGAAGCAACGGAGGCTACCAAAATTACGATTTTGACCTTGTCCCTGACCTCCATTTTCCGGATTCAGCCGTTTCCTCAGTCTTCCTGAGCTGCCGGTCGCACTAATTTGCGGCGGCTCGGTCTAATTCTCTCTCTCTCTCCCTCTCTCTCTCTCTCTCTCTCTCTCTCTCTCTCTCTCGCGTGCGACAGCAATTGATATCGTGACACGTGTCATATCACAAAATGAAAATGAGGCCCAAGATTACGACCGATCAAATAAGTGGGCCGTTAAGGCCCAAATTTTAAACAAAAAGCTTTACAATAAAACAAAGAACAGTGTATTCATTGTTGTTCAATTTTGCGGTTCAATGTACATATATTTGTGATGTAAGCATAAAATTCTAATTAGAGAATATTTTTCTACGAAATATCAGCCTTAATTAAATATAATAAATGGACATGGGATGCAATAATAAATAAATATTATGACATCACTTCAGTTGAGTTTAGTGTGAGTAGATGTGGAATTTATGGTAATAAGGGATGGAGTCAATGTACAGTGAAATGGACATGTCATAAGCACCATGAGAAGGAGAGGTTCCAATCATGATGGGGACCCATTAATAATATGGCAAAAAAACAAAAATTAAATTGGTAAAAGAAAATTCATGTCCAAGAAATGTTGTTGGGTATTAAAGAATCAACACATCCAAAATAAAATACAAAATAAATAAATGAATAAAAGAATAATTTATGAATTGGGGTCATAGACAAAGAAAGGTGGGTGAGGGATGAAGGCAAATGCATGAATTGAAGCCATGAAGATATGGGTTTCACTTGCTTCTCTTCTTCTTTTTTCTCATTTAATTGGAAAATATTGAAAAAAAATAATATGTTCAGAACATTAAATTATGAGATAAATAACACTGATCAATCTATATTGAATTGGACTTTCATATGTGAGGGTCTACCAAATCATATTAGTGTATGGTCTTTTCTTTTGAGCCCATAATCATAAAAACAAGTAAAACAAAAAACGTATTTTAAAAATTTATAATATATACTATCGAATTGAAAACAAGTTGATTTGTTTCTATGAAAAAATGTAAGACTGTTAGAGAGGTGTGAGGATCAATTTAGTTCTATAAAAGCACAACATATATGATCAAAATCCATCTTTAGCAACTTTGATTTTTCTTTAAGTTTTAAAATATAAGACTATTAGGCAACAGTTGAAAGCACTTGTACTATGTGGATCCAAAAAAGAAAAAGTGGAACATTGTATTATATACTAATTAATCACTTTATTATATTTTCTTAATACAACTTTAATCAAATGAATACAATAATGTTTCTATCATATCATCATTTGACTAACACTTTCTTTCAGAATATCCGAATTTCAACTTTGGAGACAAATTAATGGTTTTTAGATTTGTCTTTTTCCTCAATCTTTTACCCATTTTTTTCAATGGTTTTTACTTATTTAAATTGGTATATTTTATATTAATATAATTAGTGTTGAAATGTAAATTTTATATATCTTGCTATGGAATCAGAATTCCATTAACTCAAATTAAACATATTTATGATTCTAAAATGAATAATAGCAAACGATTCGAGATAACGTATTCAACATTAAAAATTATAAAAAATTAATTTTATAAAAGATATAAATTATGTTATAATAATAAGATGTCACACATCTGTTAGGATATGAATTTAAAATTCATATATATAATATTAAATAATTCTAAAATTTTGAACTAATTTTTTAAATCAGTTAGAATTAAGTCCACCTTTGACAAATTAATCAATTTATAAATTAGTTTTGAATTAAAAATCAATAAATCAAAGTAATTTAATTAAACATTATTATTATTATAATTGAGAAAAATGAAATAGCTTTTGACAAAAGAAATTACAACAAGAGACAGGTAGATTTTTTCATGGGATGGCAGCTTTGAAGAACATTAAGACCAAACATTAGGTGTTTCTAAAGCGACAGAATCTCTTCTTACAAGCAAGGCACCTAACTTCCACTACTCTTCTGACTCTTTCCACCATACCAAACTCCAGTACCCTTAACCGATCTTAACCGGTCATAACCGGACCCTTTTGTTTGGTTTTCTCCGGTTCTTGATTCAATAACATGAAAAAGCTCCTTCGTAGTCTTTGACAAACCACAAAATCTTACAACTCAACTAACCCGACCGGTTCAGTTGGCTGACCGATATGTGATATTCGGTTAGTGGTCGGAAAGTACATTTCAGTTAACCAAACGGTACATTCAATTATGATTCTACCAAATTGACCGTTCGTATATATGTATATATATATACATATCTGTCGGTGAAAACTTAGGTCGCAATATAGTTTTTGTATTAAATTATTGGTACAAGTATGAGTAAACACATGTATATGGATGCCTTTATATATATATAAGTGCATGTATGGTTATGGGAAACTCTGATTTGATTTTTGTTTTTAAAAAAAATGCTAATCACAACATCGAATATAATTCGTTTTCTCTGTCGTGAATACAATTTATTTTTACATTATATATATATATATATTCGTTAAAAAAATGCAGATATTATTTTGGTTGTTTTTAGTGAAACTGTCATATGGTCACTATATGGTGTATAGTGTGTGTCGGACTGATCAATTATTATAAGTATGAAATAATTTAAACTATACAAATTAGCAAGACATTTCACATGTGATATGATTCAACATTTTTGAACGATAATGGAAATAAAATAAAAGGCAAATAAAAAGTAAATGAAATAAAATCAAAAAGTGAAATGGGAAATTTAAAAAAAAATGAAAGTGACTAACATATGCCTAAACTAGCCAAATGTATCATAAAAGTTGGCATCGCCTATATTAATTCTCTTGCTGTAAATAACCTATATCTTCCAATAGGTTAATTTTGTTTTTGTATTTTTTTTTTTCATATTAAATTTATCATTCTTATCTTTTGATACGATTTTTAATCCATGTTTAGATTCATTTGCTAATATTTGAAATATGTAAATTTGATCATACGGCGTAATTTTTTTGTGACATGTTATTGAAATAAGATGATATAAATTACATTGATAAATGTATAAAACAAAAAAAAAATCAATGAAAGTAATTATGATCAAATTAATAATAAATAAAATCCTATAAGTATCGATTTTATATAATATTGAGTTCACTATGATGACAATATCAAGATATACATTTAAAGAAAATTATTTATATCCATTTTTACATATGAAGTGTACTTACGAATTTTATGTGTTAATATGAATAATGTTCAAATCATGAAATGTGTTAGGTTTTTTTATTATATAAAAAAATCTTTTTTGTTATACGTAAAGATCATGATATTAGTTCGTGTTCCATTAGAGTAATCTCGAATACTTATTACAAGGATAGATCTCAAGTTTTATAATATAATAATATTGAAACAATCAAATTCGTTCGAATTACGTTTTGATTTGAATAAATTTGAACTGACTTAATGAGAAGCCCGGCAACTAGCACAAGCATCGATGGAATATTGCATGGGTATTTATATTGTGTTATATATTATTCAAATATTGGGTTCATAAATCAAAACTATTTGGTCATAAAAAAATGATTAAGAAAAGATTTAAAATTTGTTTATATATGGGAGATACTGAAGATTTGTAACTTTAGGAAATATATATCAAAATACGTTTTAAAATTGTTTTTTATATTTTATAAACAATCTTTGAATTTTGTATATAAAATAACGGAATATATTAATTGTTCGGATTTTTTTTACAAGGTATAAATCTGGTATTCTTCTTTATAAATAAAAACAATTTATGATTCTGTTTTTTTAAAATGTTACTGTTGTACTGTCCTCAGTTTCAGTAAATACGACGTATGTGTGTTCCCTATGACATACATCCCAGAAAATATAAATAGGAATTATAGCATATCAGAATCAAAATTACTAAAACACCCTTCGTATTTTAGGGATATATATATGTATATATAAACTGAGCGTATGGTACATATGCTCCTTTCATTATATTTAACTGTTTAGAGCATCTTATATTGGAAATTATAATTTACATTTTTTATTGTAACGATAAACTACTTATCCAATGGTTGGGTTGAAAAATATATATATATTTCAAGTAAAAATATATATTATGAGTTAAAAATCAAATAAAATATTCCAAAAAATGGTTTATCAAGTTATAAAATTTGTAATCAACCTCCTCTAAAAATTGAAATAATTTTTTTATATAAAAACATAGAACCGAACAAATAAACTGTTTCGGAAAACAGCATAATTATTTATTAATCAAAATATAAAACGAAACAGAAAAGTATATTATATATACTTAATAAAATTATCTTATCCTTAAAACTATCGTCGTGTATAATTTAGAACATAACAATCAAGCTCGAAAGGTTAAATATCATAATGACACGTGTCAGTGGCTCGTGACGTGGGATCCACAATGCTTGGGGCACACTTTTTTGGGCAGTAACCACGTGACAGAAAAACGGAAAGCATCACATGATTGATGATAGTACATAAGCAGGATCTAATGAACTGACTATCCAATCAGATAAAGACACGTGTCACATAACAGGGCTGATCACGTGTACTTTATTTGATCGCCCTCTCTTTCTCTCTCTAACGTTGCTCTTCCTTTTTTTCTTTATTTTTATTTTATTATTATTGTGAGTTTTTGTCTTGTTTTTTAATGTTATCTATTAAGTATATCGTAGATCTAGGAGATTCCATGCTTATTGTTTGGGTTATTACGATGTTTTTTATATCATTACAAGAAATTGAATTGCCTTTTTCCGTTATAAAATATTGGAGGTTTAATATTTATTTGTTATGATGCAATCTTATATAAATTAGTCTGATATATTAAAATTTCTTCGCATGAAATAATAAAAAAATAAATTCAAATGGTATGCAGAATACAAAGAAACACAGTTTGGAATTATTCAATAGATATTTGAAATTAAAATTTTAATATTAATGTTCCAGAGGTCTAAGTAATGAGAATTTAAAATATATAATTTATAAACCAAAAGTTAGCAATCATATTGTCAAATATGGGTTGGGCGTAACTAATCCCAAAAGGTAGTTCAAAAGTTTAGGGTTGCCTAACACCATATATACAAGTTCCAAAATTCATGTCCTAGTCGATGTGAGACAATTCATCATAACACTCTCCCTCATGCCCAGGTTCAATCCTAGAGCGTGAACGTCGCAATCGGGAGCCCAACATCGGAATATTCAAATCGAGACGAACCGAACTCTGATACCATGTCAAAGATGGACTGAACCTAACTAATCCCAAAAACTAGCTCAAGAGTTTAGGGTTGCCCAACACCATATATACAAGTCTCAAAGTTCATGTCCTAATCGATGTGGGACAATTAATCATAACATATATATAAACTAAATATTTTATAATTATATTGTATTTGATTAGTTTTTTTTTTCGAATCATTGCATGAATTTTGATTTTTCTCAAAAAATAAGCTGTCATTTATTTTTAAACAAAATAATGGTAATTACTTTATATATTAGACGGATGCATAGTATCATAATGATAAGTGTCATAAATATAAAATCCATATTGTCGCTAATTAGCCAACCAAAAGTTATGTATAGAACTTAGGGGCATGTGGGTTTTAGTGGCTAATTATCACTAAATTTCATTGGCTATATACGGACATTAATTAAGTCATGTGTCGAAAGCTTTTTACACCAGTTTTATATATTCAAAAATTAATTTTTGAGTCCGTATAGATGTAAAATGATTTGAAGTCCATCTCAATAATCGTTTATAGTTTGTATTTTTTCATTCGTATTATATAATAATTTGACTATATATACACACTTAATGATTACACATGTAATGAATTTTATAAATGTAGACATCCATTTTTTTTAGATGCATATTAGATAAATCCATAAGACATGGACACATGTATATACAAAATTAAAATTTATTGTTCTACTTTTTTTATATTGATTTTTTAAGGTTTTCAAAATCATTTTTAAGTTAGTTTTCGGATGTATACGTTATATAACAAATATTTGGATGGTTTAGTTGTATATATTTTAAATTTCATAAAAAAACATTTTTAAATTTGTTCTTTAATTTATTTTATAAAATAATACAATTCCCAATTTTTTATAATATTGTAAACACATGATAAATTCGAAATTCTCCAATTGAATTTAATTATATTATAATTCATGGATTGATGGTCCGAGGAAACATAGTAATATTATGTCACATATAAATAGAAGTTAACTGTTTTTTTTAATTTTCTCTCGATTGTATTGACTTTAAAGATTATTTGAATTTAAAGTCATGAGCTTTACGTGCTTATAGATTAAAAAAAAAGTGAAAATAAAAAGTCGATCAACAAACCAATAACGACCGACCTATGCTCCTCAAGTTATGGTCATAGCCTAAAGTCAAAGTCAACCAATTTACTTCAAATTTAAATTGCCTTAAATGCCCAATTTCCCAACTCGTTATAGTTAACTTGTTTTATGACCATAAGTTTTTTTTTCATAAAACAAACCGGTTTCATATTATTTACTTTTATAACCTTAATATTATTTGATTCTATATATGCATTATTATTAGATCGAAAAAACCCATATAAAAATCTTCTTATTTCATTTGCGAGAAAGAAAAATGTTTCATTCGCATATTTTTCAATGGAGTTACACTTGTGGAGTTAAAATGATAATATTAGAGTTTTAAAATTGTCAAACCAATATAAATCAAACACTTTATAACATATGTAATAAGTCAATCTCGAAAATTTTATGGTCATTTGGAAATACAATATATGTATATATTATATTTTTTTTAATGATAGATGTGTTGGAAAATAATATTTTTAGCAAACTAAACATATTATAGATTATTTTAAAATTATATGCATATATTAGATAAATATTCGATGAAAAGATGTTATTTCGGCTTAAAAGGCTCATGTGTATCCTGCTGGAAAGCCGATGGACCACTTGGCCTTTTCTTCAAATGCTTTGTATTTTCGATATTTTTACACGATTTAATAACTTTGATTTTAATCATAATTAATTATTTCTTACATAACAAAATCAATTTTTTTTATAGAAAAACATACCGGAAGAAATTGGTTTTGGAATAAAATAAAAATAAAAATGTCGCTATTAAAGAAAAACTGTTCCAAAAGGATGTTTTTTTGTTAAAATGTTCCAAAAGGATATTGATAAGTATAAAAATAATATCTCAAATATCCATACATATATATTAAACTATTTAACAGTATTATTCTGTATTTCCATCTCTCATCAATAAATTATACAAAAGATATTTACAGTATATACACATATCATATTTCATTAGAAAAAACTAGTTACCTAGATCGACAAATACAATATTATTTTTATTATTTCAATTAAAATTCAGTAACGAGGGCATTTCTGTCACTGCAGCAACAGTCCATGTTCGGTGTAGCGACCCAGATTCTTATTTTTTATTCCTTCTCATTATTCGGATTAGAAAACGATCGTTACTCACTCTATGTCCAAAAAAAATGTCTATAGGGGCAATTTAGTAAATTCAAGAAACTATGAGAGCCCGGTTTATATACAGAGGTAGAACGGTTAAGAAGTCGTTCGTATTTCTTCTTCCTTCTCTTCAACGTCCCTTCTCCTGCAGAGTTCCTCCGAAACCAGAGAGAGAGAGAGAGAGAGAGAGAGAGAGAGAGAGGGTCCGGAAGGGAAAAGCTAAGAGCGCTTTAATTCAAAGAGCCAAGAATAAAAAAAGACGAAAATTTTGGGTTGTTTATGCTTCGAATCTTCGTGGGTTTGGTGAAATCTCAGGTTCTGGTTTGGCTGAGCTCTTGAAGATTGAGGTAATTTTTTGGTTCTGGTTTAGGGTTTAGCTGAAATCATGGAGTTTCTTGGATCGAGATTGCTTCTGTAGTTTCTGGGTTGTGGGGTAAAAATGTCGACGAAGATCAAAGGAGAGCATCTTTCTTCTAGAAGCTTCGTTTCCAAGAAATGGACTTTTTTACTCTCCTTGAGCTGTTTCTGCGCCGGAATGCTCTTCACCGATCGGTAACTAATTCGAATTTCGAAGATTTCAGCTGTTTACACACTGTTTCAGATGATTCCTTTTCTGGGTTTATGCTCTCATAATTTGTCTGTTTGATGTTTATTAGAATCTCTCGAGATTTCTGATTTCAACAACGCTGACCCTAGTCCTGTTCCTTTGGGACAAAACATACACTGCAGGATGTGGAATGTCTCAGAACCCGAACAACTGACTCGTCCATCGGCTTCAGATGCTGAGAGATTGAAGTTAATCTCCGAGGGTTGTGATCCAAAAACTGTAAGAACCATGGATTGTTCAATCCAATTCAACCCTCCATTGTTTTTCTATATCAATGATCTGATTGATTTCTCTTTAGCTTTACCAGAAAGAAGTAAGGCGTGATCCCCGTGCTTTGTTTGGAGTGGTCACCAAGACTCATAATGCTATACAGTAAGTTTGTATTAACAATGATCCAAATTGATTGATGAATTTGATAAGAACCCATCCCATCCCAAAAGGGAGCTTATAGGGTGAGGGTGCCATGGCCTTATAAGGCACCATTTAGTCCCATTTCTACGCGATGTGGGATCCTAACAGAATTCTCGGGCTTATAAGGCACCATTAGTCCCATTTCTAAGCGATGTGGGATCCTAACAGAATTCTCGGGCTTACATATGTGAAAACTGCAGAACATTGGATAAGACAATCTCAAACTTAGAGATGGAGTTAGCCGCAGCAAGGGCAGCGCAGGAATCTTTACTAAATGGTGCTCCAATATCAGATGATATGGGGAAGAAGAAGCAATCGCCAGGGAAAAGGCGATACTTGATGGTCGTAGGGATTAACACTGCTTTCAGTAGCCGGAAGAGAAGAGATTCTGTTCGAGCTACATGGATGCCTCAAGGTTCAATTACTCTTCAATTTCCTTCATTCTTCTGCAGATCTTTTAATAACAATATGCTCATTGATTCCCCCTTGTAGGTGAAAAACGAAAGAGATTAGAAGAAGAGAAGGGAATCATTATCCGATTTGTCATCGGTCACAGGTAAAAGTGTGTTTACTAATGTAGACTATAGTATTCGATAATTGAATCACATTGTTCATATAACGATTTAGACTTGACTGGTGGAAACGTTGCGGTTGCTTTTGCGTTTGGTGGCATTTCTGTCAGCGATTGATATCGTTTTGTTTTCTTTTGTCTGAATGGTGGAAACGCTGCGTTTGCGGCGACTGCAACTAGAAGCGAATGACAGAAAACTGTTGTGATTGCGTTTTAAGCAAAATTCCCAAAATAGATAATTATTAATAAAAGAATTTATTTAAATTTCAAAGAGAAGGGTATTTTCGTAATTTTATTAAAACGCATCGAAACGCAAACGTAACGCAACATAATTATGTATTTTTAAATTCTGCGTTTCCTCACTTTTGCGGGTGACTGCAACTCCACCAATCGGTTTTAATGTCGCCCACAGTCGCCAGAAAACGCAGTCGTTGCGTTTGCGGACGACTGCGACATCACCAGTGAGGGCCTTAGACTTGATTATGTGTATCGGGATGTTGTAGTGCCACGCCTGGGGGAATTCTAGATCGAGCCATTCAAGCCGAAGACAGGAAGCATGGAGATTTCTTGAGATTGGTATTGTTCTTGTTTCAAATCAAGCTTTTGATTTTACAAAGCTATTTTCGTATTCATTCTGGTGATGTTTGATAACAGGAACATGTTGAAGGGTACTTGGAGTTGTCGGGCAAAACAAAGACGTATTTTGCAACAGCTGTTTCGATGTGGGATGCAGATTTTTATATCAAAGTAGACGATGATGTTCACGTAAACATTGGTAAGCTCTTGAATAAATAATACAAAAGTTCCAATCTTTTATGGAATTGTACACATTTTCGTCGAGAGTTTTAAGGAATTCGATGTTTCATTGCAATATTTGCAGCAACACTCGGGGAAACTCTCGTTAGACACCGGAAAAAACGTCGAGTTTATATTGGTTGTATGAAGTCTGGTCCTGTCCTCTCTCAAAGGTAAAGCCAATCTCTTTTACTTCTTTACGAGTTTAGATTGTCCAATATCATATATATATATATATATCGAGAGGAGTTTATATTTAAAGTACTAACCGAAATGAGACAACACAATATAACGTTCCGCCCATGATCTGATCATTCAAATCAGGACAAACCAGACACTCTGATATCATATATATATATATATATAGAAAGAGAGAGAGAGGAGTCTATATTCAAAGTCCTAGCCGATATGAGACAACACAATATAACGTTCCATTCACGCCCATGATCTCAAATCAGCACAAACCAGACTCTTTGATATCATATATATATATATAGAGAGAGAGGAGTCTATATTTAAAGTTCTAGCCGATATGAGACAACAAAACAGAACATTCCCTTCACGCCCATCATCTGATCATTTAAATCAGGACAAAAAAGACTCTGATGTCATGTCAAATATGAGTTTGACCAAAAAATTAAGAGTTTAAGGTTGTCCAATTCTATATATAAAAGTCTATAATTTAGGTATTAGCCGATATAGTACAACACAACGCTACATAATGATCTGAATAGGGATTTTGTTAAATCGACGTTTTCATATGGATCAGAGGAGTGAGATATCACGAACCGGAGTACTGGAAATTTGGTGAAGCTGGAAACAAGTATTTCCGTCACGCTACCGGACAGCTTTACGCGATTTCAAAAGACTTGGCTACTTACATATCGATCAATCAGTAAGATCATCAGGCTCTTCTTGAAATGATATCATAATCACATTCAACTTTGTTTGTATAATTGAGATTGGTAAAATGTTTCAGGCATGTTCTCCACAAATACGCGAACGAAGATGTATCGTTGGGATCTTGGTTTATCGGTCTTGATGTTGAACACATCGATGATCGAAGGCTTTGCTGCGGTACTCCTCCCGGTAAGTTACGCCATTGAACATCTCGAATTGACTGTATACTAATTGATCTCATTTGTAATCTTTCTGAGGAATTGCAGATTGCGAATGGAAGGCGCAGGCGGGGAATATATGTGTAGCATCATTCGACTGGAGCTGCAGTGGGATTTGCAGATCAGCTGACCGCATCAAGGAGGTTCATCGTCGATGTGGCGAAAGCCAAAACGCTATTTGGCGTTCCACGTTTTGAGGATTCCATTTGGAACATCAAGAAAAAAGAACAGTCACGATGGTTCGATTCAAAGATACACTACTTCTTTGTGTCAGAAGGATAGATAGGATGGATGATAAAGAGGAATACTTGAGAGGATAGCGACTGCGTTGCGATGTGGAAAAGTGCGTTTCCGTTTTAGTACAAGGGAACCGGCCACTGCTGCAGTCGTATGCTGGTTTTTTTGTTGTTTTGGTGAACCCTTTTCCGGTGACTTGCGAGTGAAGCAACTTGTAGATTGACAAGAAACGCAGATTATGTCGTCTGTGTGAAGGAAAAGGTCTTGATTTAATAAAATAAAAGTTTAATCTTAATATCTCCATACCCTTTTCAGGTGTTTTTTAACCCATTTTTAACTCATTATATTTTAAAATGTTAATTTACTATAAATATAAATAAATATAAATAATCGGATGAATTTAATTGATTTCGAGTCTAAATTAGATTCAGTTTAATTAATTACATCAAAATCGAGTTAATTGGATCGAATTAATTTATTTTAAATAAGAAATTGAGTTTGAGTTAGCTACTGGTTTTTAATCGAATCAATTTAAATCGATCTGATTAACTTGATTTTATTATAATCTTTTGATATGGTTTTGGTTTGGCTTTAGCTCGATTATATTTTTGAAATGTTAATTTTTAGGTACTTAGAATGAAATTTGTTACAAATATAAACAATTTGTGTTAATTTTTTGGATAATCGCATGGAAATCAAGTTCACCGATCAATTTAATTGATTTTGAATAAAAACTTGGGTTTGAGTTAACTAATTTCGTCTAAATTGGATCAATTAAATAGATCCGATTAACTAGATTTTGGTCTGATTTTGATGCAATTAATTAAAAAGAATCAAATTTTGATTTGAAATCAATTAAACCAATCAGATTAACTTAATTTTGATACAATTATCTAAAATAATAACATAAATTGTTAATGTTTTTAGTAATTTCATAACTAATTGTCTAAAAATTAACATTTAAAAATGTAATCAAATCGTTACAAAATTGGGTTAAAATTAAATACTGAAATCTTGTAGAAGATAGACTACTGAATCGATGTTTAAGAAATCAGACGATATCAAACAGTTATGTTATTTACTTGTCAATCTTTAAGTACACTTGTTGGTTTCTACAATGTACTAAAGACCTCCACGGATAACTCCCCCTGAGTTAGACGTGTAAATACAATCACACTGTTTTCACTCACCACCCAAGTATCTAATTAGGTACACCTAAAAACCTTGAACTTCCCTGTTCACTGTTTTCTGTACCTCACTGATACTCAACAATTAAGTACACCCAAAACCTGAACTCACTTGTTCTATATTTTGTGTACTTGGATAATCTGTCCAGATTCGTTGATCATTCCACTTCATTTCAGATCAACTTATCTGCACTTTCTCTCGGCTCAGCAACCACCCCCGGTTATTCCGCCGCGCCGTCATGCTGAATTGTCTTCAGCTTTGAATCCGGTCGATTCTCTCGGTTCCACAATCTTCTCCTCGATTTTCTCGTTGACTTGCTCCAGTCTCCTTTAATTTGAAATCACTTCCCTGTGATTTCTCAACTACCCGAAACAACCAAATAGCTACGATCCGATTTTTACTGCATTCACAATCTCCCCCTTTGAATTCTTATCACAAAAACATCTAGTCATTAAAACAATCAAGAAATTCAAAAATTGCAGTAAAAACAACATATAACGGGACTAATATGAAGTTCAACATCCTAGTTCGGATCATCAACCATAGAAAATATCAATCATTAAGTACACTTAAGCAAATTGTCTTTTA
>CM071863.1:1939720-1950097 GCA_036759665.1 Gynandropsis gynandra | reverse complement strand
TCTCGGAGATTCTTCAGCATATTTTCCCTTTTTGTAACACTGGGACAGTCCGATTTAAAGTGCCCATAACCTTTACAGTCATGACATTGTGAACTGGATTTGTTTTCCTTTCTAAATCCAGCATCTTCAGTTGATATTTTTCTTGTTCCAGACTTTCTCTTCATAAATTTTCCAAATTTTCTGGTTAGTAATACAATATTTTCTTCAAGATTATCTAACCTGGTGTTTTCTGAGACTGCTTGTAACACAACTCCTTTGCTTCCCTCTTTGGCTGTATCTCCTTGTTCTAGTTGCAATTCCAGTTCATACGCTGCTAAGATCCCTACTATTTCTTTAAAACTGGTTGTGTCAGTGTTCAGGGACATATTCATGGCTACTTTCTGAGCGTGGAACTTCTTTGGGAGACATCTTAATAATTTCTTGACGAGTTTCTTGTCATCTAGATTTTGTCCCAATACGCTCACTTCGTTGGCAATTGCATTCATTCGTCCACTGAATTCCTTTACACTTTCGTATTCTCCTGATGTGCGTAGACTCAAGTAATAAATTACCTAGACTAACGCTTCCGCAAGGATACAGATCGTGTAGCAACTAGGGTCGAACACAAGGAATAGATGCAATATGTCAACTAAAATAGCTGTTAGGGCTTTAGCGTTAAACGTCGAACTTCTCTTTTCGCTGGGAGTCCACTGGTCTGATGGTTTTTCTTTTTCTTTTCCATTTTCATCAATCACAGTAGGTGGTATCCATCCGTTTTTGACATCATTCCAGGCATCTTCATCAATTCCTCGAATATTTGCTCGCATCTTTACTTTCCAGTATCCATAATTTGTTGAATCTAGCATAACTGGTTTACCAAACGAATACATGTCTCTCGGTCCTTCCATTCTAGTCTTCTTCTTGGATCTCCAACCAGTTTTTAGATTTTACTCTAAATTTTGGTTGCCTAGCTCTGATACCAATTGAAATCTTGTAGAAGATAGACTACTGAATCGATGTTTAAGAAATCAACCGATATCAAATAGTTATGTTATTTACTTGTCAATCTTTAAGTACACTTGTTGGTTTCTACAATGTACTAAAGACCTCCACGGATAACTCCCCCTGAGTTAGACGTGTAAATACAATCACACTGTTTTCACTCACCACCCAAGTATCTAATTAGGTACACCTAAAAACCTTGAACTCCCCTGTTCACTGTTTTCTGTACCTCACTGATACTCAACAATTAAGTACACCCAAAACCTGAACTCACTTGTTCTATATTTTGTGTACTTGGATAATCTGTCCAGATTCGTTGATCATTCCACTTCATTTCAGATCAACTTATCTGCACTTTCTCTCGGCTCAGCAACCACCCCCGGTTATTCCGCCGCGCCGTCATGTTGAATTGTCTTCAGCTTTGAATCCGGTCGATTCTCTCGGTTCCATAATCTTCTCCTCGATTTTCTCGTTAACTTGCTCCAGTCTCTTTTAATTTGAAATTACTTCCCTGTGATTTCTCAACTACCTGAAACAACCAAATAGCTACGATCCGATTTTTACTGCATTCACAAATACAAATCGGATAAAAAAATCAATCAAAATAGCATTGATTCAGAGTGAAAGTCGAATGAATTTTTAGTGTTTTGGAAAAAATTGAATTTAAATTTAAAAAATATTTAACAAAAGATGTTTTTGGTATATTTTTTTGTAGTCGAAAGAGAATATAATTATATCTAAACGTGGATGAAAAATGAATTAAAATAATATTAGAAAAAAATCGGATCAAAATTCTATTTTTGGTTTTAATTCTCTAAATGTAAAAACGAAATCATTTTAGACAAAAGTTAAAAAAAATCGGAGTTATTAATTAAGTAACTATCAATTTTTGTTAACATTGGAAAATACTAATATCTTAAATTTAGAAAATAGATTAAATTTAATTTTTTAAAATGTTGAATTTAGAAACTTGATAAAAAATATATAAAATCGTGAAATTGAGAATGAATATATCAAATTTCAATTGAATATTTAGAATCAAATTGATTTAACTACAATTTAATAAATTTTAACGGAATAAGAAATACACGAAATTTGCAAAAATTCAGCTAATAATAATAATGTAAAACACCAGAGGAATTTATAGAGGGAATAAGATGCCCAATATATCAGGAAATATGCGTTTCTCTCCTTTAATTTAACTTTTAAAAATAATTTTAAAAAAATTTGAACCTATGGCACATTTTCTCCGTTCTGCATTTAGGTAACTTTCCACTTTTTGATTGTCAAGTCCGGTCACGCATTATCTTGTGCTATGTTTCTATTCTACTCCGATTAGGGTTTACACTTTGCGAGGTCCAAAACAAGTCAAATCGGAGTTAATTCCTACGGATATGTCGGAGAAGGAATCTCCGATAAGCATTAATACCGGTTTCACCGGAGTTACTGTCTCCCTTCCGCCTCGTAGCTTGCCCATTTACAGAAGCAAGCTTGGTCTCTTATTGGGCTTTGAGGTCAGTCTCTTGCTCAACACTTCTATCTCCTGGCTTCCCCCAATTTTGGTTTTATGTTCTGAAAATCAGTTAGTGACGCATAGCAATCCGATAATTTCCAAATTTAGGGTTCGAAGCTCTCAATCGTGAGAGTTTCCGAATCTTTGGTTCCTGTTGACATGCAGCTCTAGTGGTGTAATTGTAGTGTGTATTTTCCATTGATTTTTAGGACAATTTTAGGGTTTTTTAAGGGAGCAAAATTTACACTTGGCAGCATATGTAAGGACTAAAAAGATAAGTACTGATTTAGCTGAGATGATGAATATATGAAAATTAGCTGCATAAAATGGTTCTTTGTGTTAAGTAAATGGTTGGACCTTTTGTTTTTCACTAACAGGACAAATCTAATGAATATAAATTGTTTTTTCTAAAATGTAAATTATTTAAACCATTGTTGACAAAAAGAAAAGTTACTCTGGAGCATTTTTTTAGCTTATCCACTTCTGCGTGAACATATATATCATCTGTGAATGAATAGTATATTGATTGAAATTGTTGTTTTCTTCTTAGATTTTGGACCTATTCATTATAGATTTTGGTTTTGTATGTGTTGATCAGATATGTCCACATCCATTTTAAACCTTTTCTCATTTCTCTTTATGATAGAGTCCCTTTGCCATGCCAATTTACATCTAAATTCTTGTGCCTGCTTTTTGGTTTGCATATTTTTATTAATCCTATAGTTTATTTCTTGTAATATTAAGTTTTTGGCCCTTTATCTATGAAAATTATGAGGTTTGTTTTGCATAAAGGTAATCGGATTGGTTCCAATTATTGGGATTGATTACAATCCTTAATTGATAGCATCCTATGAAGAATCGAACCAAACCGAATTAAACAACTTTGGTTCGGTTTGCTTATATGAAAAATAACCGATCAATATAAATATTGAAACCGAGTGGTTACAGTTTGTTTTGGTTATTAACCGAATTAATTTTGTAACTGAACGATTAATTAATTTACATAAAAACCCTAGCCCCCAATCATGTTTCCTTTTTCATATAGTTCTTGGTATTTTTCATCCATTTTTAGTACAAAATAATTGAGTTCTTTTATAATAAATTTGAGGACTAATATGATAACTTACTATGTTGTAATTCATTATGTTTATTTTTCTAAGTCACATTATTTTATTAGTTTATTATATTAATGATTCTAATTCATCATTTACAAGAATTCTTTTTCATAAATTTTAGGTCTATTATGCTATTGTTCGTTGATGTTGAAAGCATTCAATAGTTTTTTCATATATTTATATTTATCTTTTGTTTAATTAACGAGTTATAATGATATATTTATTGTTTTTATGTGGAAAACCCAAAATACGCAAATATTAACCGGAAAAACCAAATCAATTAGAGTTTAAATTTAATTTTGATTGTAATTTTTATGACTATAACCAAACTAAATTACTCTCTATCTGAACCGAATCGAAAACCGTTTATGATTATAACCAAATGGTTACTATTTATTGAAACCCTAATAAACCATACTTGATATAACCCAATTGAAATCCGATTATACCTTGTTGGGGATCAGTGAATTAATATGATTTTTGGAATTTGTTAGTCAAATTATGTTGTCATATGTCTTTGTGATTAACTCGTGTAGAGATAATATTATGTTTCACAAAAAGAAAAATATGTTGAGCATACTACAAAAGCAAAAATGGGATTAAAGTTGGCAGTTAAGAGTGCAAAATAGTGAATTAATACGATTAGTAGAGGTGGAGAAAGTATTGTTTATGGTAAGTAACTTTTATTCCTAGAGAAGAAAGTATATAGAAGCAAATACACGAGATATGTATGCCACACGACAATATAGTGGGTCCTTTTTGTCACACTCCATGACAAGTTTCAATTTTCTATATTTGCTGGAGGAACAGATATAGACCAGGAACATTGGATATTCACTCCTTCATCTAAATAGAAGGATTACCCTTACCTTTCCTACATGGAAATATTTAGCATTCCGAAATCTTACCCTTTTTGCATTAATCCTCTTGGGTAAAAATACCTTTTTTGCATTTAATCCTATTAGGTAAAATGTTGTAAATGCTACTCCTTACATGTGTGTGCGTGTGTATACACGTGCAGAGTAGAATATATATTCATCTGTAAGAAGAGGAGAGCACATCAATTGCGGTGGAAAAGAGTAAAGTGAGAGAGGAATTGAGTGAAGCTATGGTAGAGATGGGTTGGTTACTTGTATGGGTTACTTTGGTAGTCTTAGGTTTTTATATTCTGAAATGGGTGCTGAAGAGCATAAATCCGTGGATGTATGAATCCAAACTTGGGGAGAAGAAGCATTATTTGCCACCAGGGGACATGGGTTGGCCTTTCTTCGGCACTATGTCCTCTTTCATTGGAGCTTTCAAGAGCTCTAACCCTGAATCCTTCATCCAATCATTCATCACAAGGTATAGTTTTCTCCCAAAATCTCTCTAATTGATTTTTTTCCATAATAATACTCAATAGACAATTTTGCATTTCCTTGTTGTATTTGTTGGGCAAAGATTTTGGTGTTTCAGTATCAATTATTAAAGCTGAGATTTTCAATTTCTCGCCTCGTCGTCAATATATCAACAACTCGATACCAACCCTAATATGTCCTAAGATGTAACAACCTCCGACACCTAGGTCTATTGGTAATTAGACCTAATATATGTCCTAATATGTCCTAAGCCAATGGTGTGATACCCTGATATGTCCTAAGAGGTAAAGTTTGTATTTCACTTAGTTCTGTCACCTTCAATGATACAGGTATGGGAATACTGGTGTCTATAAGACACACTTGTTTGGGAACCCAAGTATAATAGTAACAACAGCAGACACTTGCCGAAAAGTGTTGGCAGATGATGAATCCTTCGGACCAGGTTGGCCGAAATCTACCATGGAACTCATTGGAAAGAAATCCTTTATCGGAATATCTTTTGAAGAACACAAGCGGCTCCGTCGTCTCACTGCTGCCCCTGTCAATGGTCATGAAGCTCTTTCCGTTTACATACAGTACATCGAAGAAAATGTGATAGTCGCTTTAGAAAAGTGGTCCAAAATGGGAGAGTTTGAATTCTTGACCCATCTGCGAAAGCTTACATATAGAATTATAATGTATATTTTTCTGAGCTCAGAGAGTGAGAGCGTTATGGAGGAAATGGAACGAGTATACACTGACCTTAACTATGGAGTTCGAGCAATGGCCATTAATATTCCTGGTTTCGCATACCATAAAGCACTTAAGGTGATTACTTTTACTTTACTTTTTTCTTGTGTATACCTTTGGAGATTGAGTCTTAATTATTGTATTTCCGCAGGCGAGGAAGAAACTCGTGGCCATACTACAGTCGGTAGTGGATGAACGCAGAAATCAAAGAAAGCAGAATGTATTTTCCAACAGGAAAGACATGTTGGATAATCTGATGGATGTTAAGGATGAGAATGGAAGGCATTTAGACGATGAAGAAATTATTGATGTTCTGCTTATGTATCTGAATGCGGGTCATGAATCCTCTGGCCATACCATCATGTGGGCTACCATATTCCTTCAGGAAAACCCCGAGTATCTACAGAAGGCTAAGGTGATGGAGATAAAGTTTTCATTTTTATATTTGGTTTAAGTTAATTTCCATTTCAAGTTGTGATATAAGTTTACATTCTATCACAGGAAGAACAAGAGAGGATCTTAAAAAACAGACCTAAAGGCCAAAAGAGTTTGACACTTAAAGAAACTCGAGAAATGGAATATCTTTCTCAGGTAAACTTTTGTATAATCCATTCTCTGCAACAAAATATTCGACGCCTACTGATACCAAGAGATCTCCGTTAGGTTGTTGATGAGACTCTTCGAGTGATAACATTTTCACTTACGGTCTTCCGTGAGGCAAAGACTGATGTGAATTTAAATGGTCAGTATCGTAATGTATTACCTTTATGAAACACTTAGCCTTTGAAAATCATGGCAAATGATGTAAAATTGAATGTTTTGGCTTCTCAGGCTATCTCATTCCGAAAGGCTGGAAAGTTCTGACATGGTTTAGGAACGTTCATTTGGATCCTGAGACTTACCAGAATCCAACGAAATTCAATCCTGACCGATGGACTGTACGTCGAGTTCTTGCTCTATGTCAGAATCTTGTCATTGTATTGGCTCTTTGATTCTCTATATTGACATGATGTGACTATATTCTTAGGGGTTCACACCTAAGGCTGGTGCTTTTCTTCCCTTTGGTGGGGGAAGGCATTTGTGCCCAGGAAATGATCTTGCCAAACTCGAGATTTCCATTTTCCTTCATCATTTCCTCCTCAATTATCGGTCAGTCTCTCAAGTTTTGCTTTCAATAATCACTGTTATATTCAAATTATGTAAAAGGGTGATCTTAAAATGGAATCTTTATGCTTTATTTGGGTGAAGGATAGTCCAAGCAAGCATGTAAATCTCAGTGTCTTGTCTGGTTCTGTTTGGTTAAGGTTTTGGCCTGCAAAATCTGACAGAAACTCATACAACTAAATCTGATTCACAAACCATAATGATTTTCTGTTCCTCAACTCTTTCTTTCTTTTTTTTTTGGCAGAGTGGAACGGACGAATCCTAAGTGTCCAGTGATGTATTTGCCTCACACCAGACCCAAAGATAACTGCTTGGCGATAATCAGGAAGAAGACAGAGTAATGGCCATGGAAACCAAAAGCTGAAGAGATGTTATGGTCGTATGTCGTGTCTTGACTCAGCCCCTTTGTGCTCTTCCTTAGTATTACTCAAATAATAGTTAAACTTAGTGTCCTTTTCGTTTCCTTGTTTGGTTTTTCCTTTTGTGGGTGTTGCTCCTATATGAATATGAATGCGAGATAGAAAGAGTTTTAGACTTTAAAGTATAACCCGTGTCGAAATTCGAGTTATCAATAACAAAAACAATCTAAATTATCCGAAGAATTTGAATTATTCGTAACTAAACAATTTAAATTATCTAAAGAATTTAAAAATCGAATATAATTCAGTTTATTTTAGATTCAGTGCTCTAGTATCCAACTAAAAAATCAAATAAAATAATATTTGATTCTAATTCAATTTTTTTATAACCCAAAAACTCGAATATAGATCGAAACCCGCATTGCCCATCTTCATTTCAAAAGATGGTTTTTATAGCCACAATGTCATATTCCACCGTCATCAATTTTACTCTAGTTCGATTTTCCATTAGATTTTAGTTTATGACTTGTTAGATTCTCAAATTTAGTTATAAAAAACACCATGACTTTTAGGGAAAGCCTCATATTCTCTCTCGATAATGTCACTTTATTTAGTCTGATTCCTCTCTTGATAATGGTCTTTATCCGATTTTCAATCAACTTTTAGCCCTAATCCTACAACCTTGTCAACTATATATATAACTGCCTAAAACCCTCTCTTTCAACTAACTATTAAAAATTTTGTTAAATTCACTATTTTGGGTTCAAACCCTAAGAACCCACCTCATTTGGCTCGAAACCGGTCCGGTTTTGAACCAAATCTAACCCGATTACTTTTTAAAATGTTAATTTTAGGCATTTAGATGCGAATTACTACACATAAACAATTAATGTTAATGTTTTGGATAATTACATCAAAATCAAGTTAATTAATTCGATTTAATTGATTTCGACCATTGTTTATATGTGTAGTAATCGAGTACGATGTAGTTAATTGAATCAAACCAGGTTAATCAGATTGACTTTATTGATCCAATTTAGTTGTATTAATCCAACCCAAACCCAAATGGAAGTCAATTAAATTGATTCGATTAATTCGATTCTGTTCCAATTTTGACGCAATTAACAAAATCCAACCAATTTTTTTACTCGAAATAAGTAAAACGATCTGATTAGCTAGAGTTTGGCATGATTATCCAAAAAATTAATACAAATTGTTTATATTTTTAACAAATTCATATCTAATTATGAAGGATATTAGGATATTATTGTATTAAGGGTATTATTGTAATTTACTATTCCCTAATTAGGTTAAATCATTAACCTCTTGTATATATAGCCATTTATGGCTTTTCAGTAATCAATAATTCAGATTACCATTCACATGGTATCAGAGCAAAAATCGTCTCACGACGAAACTCTAGCCGCCCACTTCTTCCTCTCGGTCAACCCTAGCCGCCGCACCTCACCGGTCCGGCCGCCGCAGTCCGCCGCTGCTCCCGTCAGCTGTTCTTCCGTCGCCGTCGCCCCACGGATCCGTCTTACCCATCGATCCAGATCTCCTGCGCCCCGTCGCTCAACCGCACACACCATCATCGGCCGCGTCCCGCTGATTCTAGATATTTTTATGTATTATTGCTAGTTTCCTTATTTATCTCATCTGATGTACTTTATATATGTAAACATTCACAATAATCAAATCAAGGAGAATCATTCCTAATTACATGGTATCAGATTCAAAATTTGAAATTCAAACCTAGCCTTTCTCTTTCTCTTCCACCGTCGGCCGCCTCTCGGTCGTCCTCCCAATCGATTCACTAATCTCTTGCGCCGCGTCCAGCTGCCATGTCGAACATCCCGGAGCCATTGAATCGCACCGAGTCTGTGAGCATGTTTGATCCGCAACAGCCACAGAAACTCCTTTTTGCTTGCAACATGTCAATCGTTACAAAACTCACTCCGACGAACTACCTCACGTGAAGCTTTCAAATTCGCTCCCTCCTTGAAGGCTACAATCTCGAGTGCTTCATCACCGAAGACTCTATTGTACCGCCAGCCATGATCCACATCGATGGAATCCAGCAATCCAATCCCGCCTTCAGCCCATGAAAACACCAAGATCGTTTGATCTTCAGCTCTATGCTCGGTGCCCTCTCCCTTCCGCTCCAATCGGTCATCGCTCGAGCAACCTCCGTTCGAGAAGCTTGGCGAACCCTAGCCAACATCTACGACAAAGCTTCTCGTGGTCATATCAAACAACTCCGAGATCAAATCAAACGCTGTGCCAAAGGATCTCAATCGGTGGAAGAATACCTATGGTTCATCACCACCAAAACTGATGAACTCTCACTCCTCGGGAAACTGATGGATTACGAGGACGTTCTTGAAGTCATCCTTGATGGACTGCCGGAGGAGTACAAACCTATAGCTGATGTGATCAATGCCAAAGACACTGAAATTTCAATTGAGGAGCTGCATGAAAAACTCCTCAATCATGAGGCAAAATTGGTCGTCGATCTCCCCCCCGGCCACTGCCCTACCGGTCACGGCTCATCTTGCTGCTGCCCGTCCAAAACCACGCAACCCTAACTCTCAATGGAGTCGCAACAACAACAGGAACTCCACGGGCGGTTACGGAGGCCGCTGCCAAGCTTGCGGGACTCAAGGACACAGCGCAAAATTCTGCTCCCGATTCCGTCTCATATTCGCGAACACCTCCTCCGATCCGATTCAACAACGGTGGACACCCCCTCAACTTTCGTGGCCGCCTGCTGCAAACGTTGCTACGTATCCTACGTATGATACCTCGAGTTGGCTTCTTGACAGTGGTGCCTCACATCACATCACTTCCGACTTGCAGAACCTATCACTCCACAGTCCGTATCTCGACGGCGAGGAGGTCACCATCGCTGATGGCTCCGGACAGCCCATCACTCATACGGGTTCCTTTTCGCTATCCTTACCAAATCGTTCACTATTACTTGATAATGTGCTTTGTGTTCCCTCAATGCCAAAACTTTGGTTTCGGTTCAGCGTTTATGCAAGTCTAATAATGTTTCCGTTGAATTCTTTCCTCATATGTTTCAGGTGAAGGATCTAAACACGGGGACGCCGGTTCTTCAAGGAAACACTAAGGATGGAGTGTATGTGTGGCCGTCC
>CM071863.1:1882995-1939125 GCA_036759665.1 Gynandropsis gynandra | reverse complement strand
TGTCTTCCTTGGCTACTCCAACACCCAAAGCGCGTATCTTTGTCTTGACCTATCCAAACTTCGCGTCTTTGTCTCGCGTCACGTTGTCTTTCATGAATCCGTCTTTCCCTTTGCTAATCTTTCCAAATATGTCACACATCCTAGCATACCCGTCGCATCCCCATTGTCCTATGGTCCTTCTCTATCACCCATCGAGCCCTTCACCTTGGCCCACGCTCCATCTCCTCTATCGCAGCCCCCAAGATTAGATTCTTCCCAGATCATTGTTGAGAGTGACACGGACACTAGCAACGCTGCGGTCTCCTCTCCTCCAGCGTTGCCTTCGGACGCGGCCTGTACTTCTACGTTGCCTTCGGACGCGGCCCGTACTCCCGCGTCGCCTTCGGACGCGGCCCGTACTCTCGCATCGCCTTCGGACGCGACCCGTACTCCAGCGTTGCCTTTGGACGCGACCCGTGCTATCGTTGCGGAACCGACCACTCGAAACGTGCATCCCATGGTGACTCGCAGCAAGGTCAATCTTATTCGATCTAATCCTCTATTTGCGAATGTTTGTACAGGTTCTCTAGACGAAACTGAACCCGCAACAGCAACACAAGCCCTACGTCACACCAAATGGAGACAAGCCATGAGTGATGAATTCAATGCCCTTCTAAGCAACGAGACCTGGGACCTTGTCTCTCATCAAACCGCAGGCAACGTTGTTGGCTGCAAATGGGTTTTCCGTATCAAACGAAAACCCGATGGTTTCATTGATCGCTACAAGGCTCGCTTGGTTGCTAAAGGCTTTCATCAACGTCCAGGAGTGGATTTTCATGAGACTTTCAGTCCCGTGGTAAGCCCGCAACCATCCGCACCGTGCTTAGTCTTGCGGTCTCCAACGGATGGCATATAAATCAGCTCGATGTCAACAACGCCTTCCTTCAAGGCACACTCACCGAAGATGTATACATGGAGCAACCACCTGGTTTTGTTGACAAGGACCACCCTCTTCACATGTGCAAACTCCGGAAAGCTATCTATAGTCTTAAACAAGCTCCCCGTGCGTGGTACTCTGAGTTACGGACGTTTTTGCCTCACATTGGCTTCAAGAACTCTCTTGCGGACGCCTCACTCTTTGTGCTCAACATGTCAACTACAAAGCTCTATGTTCTCATCTATGTCGATGATATGATCATCACGGGCTCTTCTTCCACTCACATTCAGAACTTCATCAAGTTGTTGGCGTCTCGGTTCTCAATTAAAGAACTCGGTGCTCTAACCTTCTTCCTCGGAATTGAAGCCACGCGGACACCACGGGGTCTCCACTTATCGCAGCGGAAATATGTCACGGATCTTCTCATTCAGACCAACATGAATGAGGCAAAGCCTGTCTCAACACCATTGTCATCGACCTCACGGCTCACCATTTCCTCGGGATCACCTCTATCCGACCCCACCGAATTTCGACAAGTCATTGGCAGCCTACAATATCTTGCCCTCACGTGTCCGGATGTTAGTTATGTCGTCAACAAGTTGTCTCAATTCATGCATCAACCCATGGATGAGCATTGGCTTTGCGCCAAACATGTGCTTCGTTATCTTGTTGGTTCTCGTGCCCAAGGTATCTTTCTTGCAGCTCACAACGCTTTGTCTCTTCATGCTTTTAGCGATGCGGATTGGGCTGGTGACTCCTCTGATTTCAAATCCACGGGGGCATACATTGTGTATCTTGGCAAACATCCAATATCGTGGTCGTCCAAGAAACAAAATGGCCACTCACGATCATCCACCGAGGCGGAATATAGGTCTGTAGCCAACACATCGGCAGAAATTTGCTGGCTCGGTAATCTTCTCATGGAACTTGGTGTCACCCTCTCGTCGGCACCAACCATTTATTGTGACAATATCGAAGCTACTTATCTCAGCGCCAACCCGGTTTTCCACTCCCGTATGAAGCACCTTGCCCTTGATTACTTCTTTGTTCGTGGTCAAATTGAAGCTGGTACACTTCGCGTTTCTCATGTGCACTCCAAGGACCAACTCGCCGACCTCCTCACCAAACCTCTTCCGCGGTTACAATTACACGAGTTGTGTTCCAAGATTGGAATCACCTCGGGTGATCCATCTTGCGGGGGCGTATGAAGGATATTAGGATATTATTGTATGAAGGGTATTATTGTAATTTACTATTCTCTAATTAGGTCAAATCATTAACCTCTTGTACATATAGCCGTTTATGGCTTTTCAGTAATCAATAATTCAGATTACCATTCACACTAATTATCTAAACATTAACATTTCAAAATATAATCTGATTATAATCGAGTAAAAACCAGGTCAAAATGAATTAAACCCGAGTAAAACTAGGTTAAAACGAATTAAAACCGAGTAAAAAAATAGGTTCAAAATCGAGTTAGTCGGATCGATTTATTTGACTCGATTTAGACACAATTAACTAATTCAACACAATTTTTTACTTGAAAACCTGTCGATTAACTCGATTTACTCCGATTTTGATACAACTATCTGAAAATCCAATACAATTAACTTAATTTTGACGCAATTACTGAAAAATTATCATTTTTCGTTTGGTGCATTAAATTCACATCTATTTTCTTAAAATTAACATTTTAAAATGTAATCGTTTCAAAATTGGATAAAAAAACGAATTAAAATTAGATCAAAATGGAGTTAAAATCGGAATGATTAACGGTTAATTGACAAATTAAGTTTTAGAGAGAATTTTGACAATCGAGTAGAATAGGACTAAGATTTTTCTATTCTCGAAAGAAAAATCGGATAAAGACCAAAGTCAGATTGAAACATCATTGTCGATGGGTTTGGTTGGTTTTTCCTTAATTTTTACTCAGATTGAAAAAACAATCTTTTCTACCCGAAGAAAACAAAGCACCCTTACAAATGAATTCAGAAAAAAAAAACCCGGGAAGATTATAGGATAGGGGTGAACTTTATAATTTTAGCCGATTTTTTTTAATAGACCTTATATCAGATATTTATGAATTTTATAGATTTTAATTGAAAATTCAGATGCATCTTATGCTGAATGCATAAATTATGGAATCATTTTTCATCGGAATTGAATTTTTAGGTTTCACAAAATCTCATTAAAACCTACAAAAAAATTGATTTAATAATATAACCAATATAATATCTACTCAAAATTTTGGTAGAATGTACAAATTTATGTATGTAATTCAGTAAAATTATGTACTACTAAAATATTCACCAATACTTATGAGTTTTGCAATTATACAAAGAAGAGATATATAGCAAACTGTTGATGAAAGACAGTAACCTAAGAATGTTGCAAGTTTTCATTCACACTTTGCCATTGACCATCCGACAGAACCACATCGATCCATCTCCGGATTCTCTCCAAATAAAGCCCTCGAATTTCATCCAATTTCATCGAATTACAACATATCTTTGATGAAATCGAGATTAAGTGTATCTTTTATGATGAGAAAAACGCCTAAGAATATCACAAGAGTGATCCCTGATGACATGATCCCTTGTTCCAACTCTAAAGGGAGCTTTCTTCCACCTCGAGCCGCCTCTATAAGGATTAAAGCCAACGTTCCACCATCTAAAGCCGGTAAAGGCAGAAGATTTATTACCGCGAGATTAAGATTAAGAAGAGCTGCAAATTGGTAAAGGCCATCGATGTTTGATCTCGCAACTTCTGCACCTACAGCGATTATGGCAACAGGACCCGATACCTTACTAGCGGTTTGAGAGAAGTTAAGAAAGGTCTGTTTAAGGCTATCCAATACATTATAAAACAGACCCACGAATTCTTTCCCCGTAAATCTGAATGTCTCGTAGATGTTCTTCGGTCTAATCTTAGTGAATTTCACATTTGGGGATAACTGAACCCCAATCTTTCCTGTTCCATCAAAGTTCTTATCTGGATTGACATTGATTTCAAAATCTTCATTCCCTCTCTCAATTTTGAGCAAAACAGTCTTCTTTGCGTTTCTTTTTATGACATCAACAACCTCAGAAACAGCATCAGGGCCAGTCTTTGGCAATTCTAAGCCATCAACGGCTATGATTACATCTCCAGGAAGTAATCCATCACGAGAAGCAGCTGAAAAGGCCCTAACTTCAGGGACAAGAACACCAGGAAATGCTTCTTGAACAGGTAATCCGACAGATAACACTTGAACAAAGATTATGGCATATGCGAAGATGATATTGGCAATAATTCCAGCAGAAACCACAATCACTCTATCCAAGATTGGTCTGTTCTTAAGCAAATTCTTGTCGTCTATTGGGATATCACTGTCGGGATCATTATCAGGGAACCCCACAAACCCACCTAGAGGAAAAGCCCTAAGGGAGTATTCGACATTGTTTGAATTGAATTTAGCTAAAATTGGACCAAACCCAATTGCAAATTTACTCACATGAATCCCCTGAAGATAAGCTGCAAGAAAATGACCTGTCTCATGGACGACGATGATTGCTGTGAGAACAGCAGACGCCTCTAGAACAGATTCAAAACTCCCCAAATCAACACCAGCAAAGGCTCTTGCCCTGAAATCAAGCCTTTCTCCATCTGGGTACTTCAAAAACCTATTCCTGAGGCCGTGGAAGCTCTGATCTGATGAAGAAGTGAGAAGATTGGGGTAAAGAAGAGGTTTTGGGAAATGGGTTCTGGATTTTCTCGGAAAATAGGGCGTTGGGTTGGTGAAGCAGGAGAGGGAAAAAGGGAATCGATGAGAAATTGGAGAAGAAGAAAGGTTTATAAGCATGGTGTCGCGTGGTCAGGAGAATTTGGAGTACGGAGAAGGGGAGAGATATGGAAGCCATTGAAGACAAAGAGAAGAGATAACAAATGCATAAGACTTGTTTTTCGGTATATGTGGATGGGATTTAACCCACCGGTCTCTTATTCTCTTTTACATCTTTTAAACATAAATATATAAAAAAACTCATTATTTGTTTTAAATTACAATTTCTTTTAAAAAAATATTATTAGTTACCATTCTTTAATATTAAAAATTATTTTTTTAAATAGACAAAATTATAAAAATTTTGAAATTTAATAATACCGTCGCAAAGACATAATTTCAATGTAATTACTTGGCTAAATTAATTTTCAAACTTTTAAACCATAAAAAAATTCTATTGAATTATGATTCGTTTTTTATAGTAGTTATATGAAATATAAATATTTATGTTTTACATATCCATAATTCTGTTAGCGATTTTAATTAAATACGGTATGAGTATTTTTATAAATACATAACAATAAATAAAAATACAACCAAATTATAAATAATTTAAATTTTATGCGAATACTCATACTTAATTTAATTACTCGTGTACCTTACTAACATTCATATCGCATACAATTCTATAGTAATACATAGAGATCCTAAAATTTTATAAAAATATTCATTTCCTAGTAAGTTAAAACTCACACCTTACTCACAAATATTCTAATTTTTGGGAAAGATATGAATTAGATTTTGGTTTAAGCCGATATAGTCCACCCCATAGTCCGGCCATGTTGTCTGAATGATTCGATGGGCTTTGCATTAGGCTCATATAATGTAACTGCTGGACCCTCACAAAGTTTATTCTATCGAAGAATATTGAGGAATGGGTAAAATATTCAAAAATTTAAAAAACGGTCAAATCATTATACTATATAATTGATATAGTTTAAAATTTTTTGAAATAATCATGGTAGTTAAAATATATACTTAATTAAAAGAATATTAATGGATTATAAGAATAACACATTAAACGATGATTGTGAATATTTTGACATTAAATACTCTTATATATTCTTATGGCTTTTTTTTTTCTAAAATCATTTAAAACAAAAGTGACTCAAATTATTGTAATTTATTCAAGTGAGTCATAGTAAAAAGAGGGTAAAAGTCTTATTTTCCTCTAATATTTACCTACTTTGTCTATTCCTCTTATGTTTCGTATTCATTTTATTTCTTTCATATTTCGATCAACATCTTATTTCCCCTTCATGTTTAAAAATTCTGCTTATATCCCCTCTGTTTAAACTCCGTTAAATATTTTAATTTTAACCCGGTTTAGGATCAATTTTGACCCGGTTTAGACCTAATTTTGACTAAAATTTATGTCCAATTTTGACCCGGTTTAAACTCAATTTTGACCCGGTTTAGACTCAATTTTGACCATAATTTGGATAGATATATCTGGATAGTTATTTCTAATATCGGATAAACTATTTTTCTTCATTAATTTTTATAGTCGTAGGTGGATTTTTTTATATGAATTTTGCTCTTTTACTGGCTACAATCAAAGAGTTCATAATACTTCTTTTTTTGTAAGAGTGAAGTTGGGAGACAAGAGGCAATATTCGAGCTTACTTTTTCTGAGCACGAATTGCATTTGTGTTTGCTGGACAGCGTAGAAGCAGCATACCGTATTGCTTTGAGGGTCGAAGGACCTACTGGTTGGTTCAGCCAAGAACCAGAAACCGAATGAAGGAAGCGAAGGTTAGAGTCAAAATATGTCGTGGAGAAGAGCTTACTTACTTATGAGCAAAAAGAGAGTAGCGGAGAGAGACGTTTCCGAAAGGCACCTATCCGTGGGAGACAGAAGAAGAAGGGGGAGCCTAATTGTTCTAGAGCAACTAGAAAAAGATTCTTTAACCAGAAAGAATTCAGTTCAGATAATTTTGATTTTTATCCAAATCCAATCCGAATCAATATGAAATTCAACAAAATTAAACCAAAATTTAAATAAAATTTGATTATTATCGGTTTGTCTATTTTTAACCCGAAATTAGTATGATTTTTACTCGGATTGTGTACAATTTGACCCAATTTTATTTTTATACTATTAAAAACTCGAATCAATATGAAATTCAACAAAATTAAACCGAAATTTAAACAAAAATCGATTTTTATCGGTTTGTACGATTTTTAACCCGATATTAGTATTATTTTTACTCGAATTGTGTACAATTTGACCCGATTTTTATTTTCATACCATTTAAACTCAAATCAATATGAAATTCAAAAAATTAAACCGAAATTTAACCAAAAATCGATTCTTATCGGTGGTACAACATTATAGGACTTCAAAGTATATGTTCTAGTCGATGTGGTACAACTTATTATAATATTCCTTCTCACGCCTAAGCTCGATCTTGAGTATGGACATCAAAATCGGAGGTCCAACACGATATATTCAAATCAGGACGAACCAAACTCTAATATCATAACAAATATGGGCTTGAACCTAATTAATATTAAAACTAACTCAAGAATTTAGGGTTATCCAATATCATATATATATATATGAGTTTAAAATTTATATCCTAATCGATGTGAGATAATTTATCATAACTAAGATATATTGACCGATAATGTATTGGCCTTTCTATATCTTATATGGTAATGATTACATATATATTTTCCCTTTTTTTTTAACACTTACACTACATATTCGAAAGTTTGCATTTTTTCCTTCTTCGATGTTTGCAAGCTTTTACCAAATATTATGAACAGAAAGAAAGAAGAAAACCCTTCATTTTATGTCTATATGTACAGCACCATTATATATATATAATACATCTTCAGGATTTAATGCAGAGGATATACATAAGCCATGAAGCAAGGCGTCGTTTCGTCGAATCAAATATCAAAGGATTACACAAGAGTTCCCCTCCCAGAAACTTCAATCTCTCATTAAATAAACACCATTCATATGCTTTTTGTGGTTTTATTATTGTTTTTATTATTATTATTATTATTATTTGAAGTCCATTAGCTACTCTTATATATTAACTTATCTCTATCATTCCTTATGTATTATCAAAATCTTAAATCGTCCATGTATAGTTCATATAAAGACATTTAGCATTTTATTTCATTTTACGGCATTATATCTAGTAAAGAAGTGTTTTGATACCACGAAGGTTGCAAATGGATGAACAAAAGAACATTGTTAACAACATAAATATATTTAGAAGTTAAATAAGCTGCGTAGAAAATATATATGAATATATATATATATATATATTTATTTTAGTAGGAGTAAACTTTCCTATGGATATGTCGGTAATTAGTTAACATGATTGATTGGCTTAGGCTGACCAATAACGGGCCGTGGTGAGACCCATTAAGTTATATGTTGTGAATTCACAATATATATATATATATATATATATGTCGGCCTTTTTTTCTTTTGCTCTTCCTTCTTGTTTGATGTATACAAGGAAGATGCCATTTACCAAAAACGTTATTAATATAACGGCAAAGGAATATCCAACCTTAATCCAAAAAAAATAGTCCCAAAAGAAAAGAAGAAACATTGGGTTAAAAAAATAATAAAGAATTAATATGGCCTAACATAATTAATCTAAATTCACCTAATTACACATAACCTTCAAGAATCATTGTTCCCTCACTGTAATCCATTCTTCACTCTCCAAATCCCAAGTGGGTCCCTCAATCCCAACGATCCACAACCGTCCGATCCTCTCCTCGTTCAACACCCACCTACTCGGAGGACGGTCTTCCTCCTCCGATTCTCTCCAAAACAAATGATCCATCACACTCGTCGGCGAATTCGACATCGAACCGGAAATCGGACCCGGTTCTTCATCCGGTTTAGCAAGAAACGGGTGGTTTAGAAGCTGCCTCGCCGTCCATCTCTCCGCTGGGTGTCCCTTTAGACACTTGTGCAAGAAATCCTTTGCCTTTCCCGTGAGACAGCAAGGTATCTCCGGTGATTCACCCGAATAACCGACCCGGTATATTACTGACACCGGGTCGCAGGAATTTACCGTCCACGGCGGAGAACCGGTGGCCATCTCGATGACCGTACACCCCACGGCCCATATATCGCTCTCCATCCCTTGTTTTTCCCCACGCGCCGTTTCCGGTGCCATGAACACCGGCGTCCCCCGAATTGGCTCGGCAGATTGGCGTTCATACTCGACCCGTTTCGCGCTCCCGAAGTCCGCGATCTTGGCGTAGCCGTTTTCTCCGATCAGAACATTGCTCCCCTTGATGTCGCAATGAGCGATGCCTTTAGAGTGAAGGTACTCTAATCCTCGGAGAATGTGGCGCGTGTACTTCACGATCAGGTTTTCGTCGAGCCCTCCTCCGTTTTTCACCGCTGCATCGGCCACCGTGCCGTACGGCGCGTATTCCATGATAATGTTGTACGCCACGACGCCGTCTGGCTCTTTGGTAATATCACTTCCCCTGTATCCGACAATATACGGAGAACTCAAGGATGACATAATCTTTGCTTCTCTTTCCATGGCCTCCGATCGGGAGAGCTCGACGGATTTCACGGCGATGATCTCGCCTGAGTTGTGACACGTGGCGGAGAAGACTGTGGCGGAGGAGCCGCGGCCTATTGGTCTACCCCTCGTCCATTCCATTTGGAGAAGACAAAGGAAACTTCTGAAGAAAAATTGTCTGTATCTCTTTCTTTCCACTCTGTTTTTGTTCTCAGAAGGCATATATATATATATATATACATACGTGTGTGTATATATAAGGGGCGCTATATAGACAGTGTATACTTTGGTTATAAAAAAATAAAAACAAAAATTCTAAACAATTAGATGAACGTATGAATGAACACGTGGGTTATTTAAAAAGTTGATAACCAAACATAATCTGATTCGAGTGATTATAATTCAATAAATTCGAAAATGATAAATTATTTATAACTGAAAAAGTTCCAAAGCCTATCCCCAATATTTGTAAAATGTAATTGAAAAGTGAAAATTAAATGGGACAAAAATAAATTTCATAAAAAGAAAACGTGAATAAAAATGTATCATTGGTCAGCGAGACAACAGAGTTTAGAAGTTAAGGTTTAGATGAGAAGTGAGAAGGTATCTAACGTAGGTTCGATGGGGTGACGTGGCACTTGTATTAAGAGTGTCGATCGTCTTTCATTGGTTAGGCTGGACTCTAGAAGCTGATGACGTGTCGTATTTCGTGCGGTCAAACACTTTTTGTTCCGACCGGATTACAGTTGACACGTGTCAACAGAGTTTGGATGGAACCAGGAGTTTACACGTGGACAAATCTTTTTTGTTTTTTCAGGATAAAACTTTTTGAAATTAAATATCCCAAAAGTAAATTATATTAAAATTTTAGGTTTTTTCCCAATAAAATATTAAGATTGTACCAAGAATTTTGGGATCATTTTGTGTGATTGATTTTTCATCGATATTTCATATATAATTTATGTAAATTTGACATAAATAATATGCATATTAATATATATGTATATAGATATATAACAGATGGAATGAGAAACAAGGTGGACCGCAAGGTATGTTATAAATTAGAACGCCTACTTCAAGCAACAACCTACTCAATTGTAAAATTACATCAATTTAGAAAAAGTAGCTAAAGGAGGACGAAAGGAAAGAGTCTGAAAATGAGATTTTTTGTATAGCTTTATTCAACAAAAATAAATAAATATCTCATAATTCTTTTCATATACATATATAAACATATCTAATATAAATAAGTCTAGTAATTATATAGAGCATATTGTCTATTTTAAAAAAACGAGTAAAATGATAATCCCGCTCAAAAAGTTTTGTATATCTATATTTTAAAAATCCACTGTTGTTGAATATTAACCCTTTTTATTTTGATGTTTATATCAGTTGTGTTAAGTGACATTTTTATGGATGGATGAATATAATGTTTATTTCAGAACTCTCCAATAACAATATCATAATATGATATATATGTATTAAAATTTGAAATTTAACGAAAAATAAAAGACTAAATCTATCACGTATAGAAAGGAAAAATTGACTGTTTTGTTGCTTCAAAATACGATTTACATAACAAGAGTATAATATAAGTAATTTTTGTTATGATATATATATATTAAGGTTCATTTCATTTGATAAAAGATTAATATATTTTCTGAAAATTTATATTTTTAGATTATTCTAAATGAAATCATTAAAAAATCATTTCACTTGAGACATGCACATATTTTAAAAGTCTCGTAATTTCATTGTTTATTTTAATATACATTTATTATCTATATTATATCATATTATTTATACTTTAATAATAAAACGAAGATTATAAAGATATTCGTAATGTATATAAAAATATTAGCAAATGAAATGATTTTTTATATTTTCAGGTATTTTCCTAATTTTTTAGGTTAAAATTTTATTGTTGAAAGAATTATATCTTTAAAAAAGTGAATATGTTTTAAAAATAAAATTAGCGTGAAAATTATGTACACATTATATATTTCATTGGTTATATTTTTATTTTATACGGTAAGAAAAACCCAAACAATCATTTCCAATCATTCAAAACTATCCAACTTTGGAAAACTAATAATAAAATAAACGTGAGATAATATAAAAAATAAACAAAAATTAGGTGTTGGTTTCAAGGAGTTTAAATGAAGGAATCGAAGCTAAGAACAAACCAACGTATCAAGATGTCACAACTAATTTTATTATAATAATAATTAATCATAAGAAAATAAAGGTCAGAGTTTAGCAGTTATTTATGGAGAAAATTATTTTATTTTATTAAGTGATTTAAGAGTAACATATATATTATAATATTTAACAGTATGTTATAAGATTTTAATAATTAATTGTCTTAAGAATGATAAAAAAATATGAAATAAATTTAATTTCATATTAAAAAAGATTAAAAAAATTAATTAAGTTGTTTACCCAATTATATTTTAGACACCTATAACATTTTCCAATGGAATGTGATATCAACTTACTTTTAACGATATATATATATATATATATTCAAATATATTTTATTTATTATTCATCGATTGATTTTGAGTTTGGATGAATATTACGTTAATTTAAATGTATAATATAATTAATAAAAGGAAATTATTGATGAGTTTGTATGCAATGTATAACAAGCAGAGGATTTAAATTAAAACAAACATTAATCATAAAATTGGTAGTTTATAAAATATATAGTATATAATTTTAATTTCTCTCATCCAAACAAATTAATTTAATCAGATTTTTTTTCTAAATTAAAAAAAACTATTTATAATAGCGTTAATAAAAACAATTTATTTTTTTATGAGAAACAATTTATATCTGATATATATTTCTAAATAAATACAATTAATTAAAATTATAAAATTTCGATGATTAAAGGTTTATTTTTATCATAGAATCTATTAGAGACTATGTCATATATTTTTATATTATAATCATAGTCTATGGACGATGATCAAACAAACATTTATATTTTTAAATTGATATTGATAAGATAACAGTGTTTAAATTCTTTTATGGTTTTGATGTTTATTTATCTTCTGCAAATATATTGATTATCGACGATGATGGTGAAGATGAAGACCACGATGTCAATCCTTAAAAAAAGATGATACCGTGGTTCATTTTTTGTTTTTGCATTTTTTAACCTTATATTTTTGTGTGTACACACAACATATAAAAAAATGATCCAACACTTGGATATATAGGTATAAGATGATGACCCAAATTCAGTTATTGATAATCCCGTGTTAGGATATATTGACACACGATCACTCATACATGAATACATCGTCGATGATTCTAACGGTTGAATTTATAACTGTTTGATAAATTTTTTGTTCTTCATTCGAGACGGTGATATTTCCAATTAAATGTTCTTCATCCCAATGACAATTGTTTGACTGACCGAGTTACCAACCATATACATCCGATCGATCAATGTCTTCGTCTTCTTCTTCCATCCATCTTCGATCGCCCCCTTCGAGACTTCGATTTCTTCTTCGTCTTGTGACAACCAATGAGTTCTTTTTTTTCTTCCAGATATGACATACGCCTTTTTCGATTTAACCGACGCTTGATTCAGGTTATTTCTTTTTCGACTCGACCAACGACCGACACTTGTTCTTCGACTCAAGTAACGACTCGACCGAGATTTCTTTTTCGACTCAACCAACGCTCGTCTCGACCGACGACTAGACTGTTATTTGTTTGTTTTTACCCCACTCGACTGTTGCTCGTTCATCTTCCGTCTCTTTGAGTTTAAATCTCATTGGCGACTTGTTTTTCCGTCTCCAACAATGGTCGACACCTTTTTGGTTGGTGGTTTAATGACACCATTGCCACTAGACATGTTTCGACGCATGATCAATTTGCTGACATTTTCACCAAAACTTTAAAATGCAATGAATTTGATGAATTTCTTACCATATGAACGTTTTGGATTTACACGTTCCAACTTAAGAGAAATATTAGAGAAAATGTCATATGTTTTCTAGTTTTTTATATTATATTTATTTAGTTTATTATATCTTCCATTATTAAAATAATAAGTATTTAAATATGTATATTTAAAATATAGTTTAAGAAATGACGAATAAATTAAGCAAATATTTATTTTAAAATTGATCTCGACAAAATCAAATTTGTAAAAATGGTTAATTTTTACTGGAAAAAATAAATTTAAATTTATCACTAGAAATACAAAATCAAACGTATTATTTTATATTTTTTGCTAATTACAAAAATCAAAATCATTTATTGTGTTTGAATAGTAGTGTTGAAATTATCATTTTCTGTGTTGTTTTTATCATTGATGATAAATTATAAATAAATATTAGATTTTTGGCCTAATGGTTAGCACACTATATTTAAATTGTGCGGAATTAAAAATGTGATTTTTTTCAATTATTACCATTTTCAATACTTTCTAAAATTCCATTTTGATTTGTTCCTTTGAAATCATTTAAATTATGATATATATTTATATATATATATATATTTTAGAAATTTGGAAGTTAACTTGCATCTTAGGCTCATTTCCAGCTCGAGCTAAGTATTTGTTGGCTTTTATAGTATCAACACCTTTTCACCTCAAAATGAAATTGATATGGTTAAAAAAGATTTTTATTCATTTATTCAACCACTTATCTGTTTCTTTTAATGATTATTAAACAAGTGTCTAATATTTGGATTCAATCCCTGCCTGATTGTATTATCAGGCAGGCTCTTGTATGCTTTGTTGTTTTCCAACTAATATTTAATAATTTTGTTTTTATATATTATAGCATATTATTAAAATATTCGTAAAGTTTAGTGGATGCAGTAGGAGTCATATAATCTTACTTCTAATAAAAGGTAAGTATGCCTTCAAGTTTTTTTTTATACGTGTTGCGATTTGGTCGTTCAGATATCTCTGAGGCCACGCGGACGGTCCTCATTGAACGAGTTACGAGAGTGGATGGGTTGCGGCCCAGTTACCCGGGTCTATTGATGCTTACACGTGTCTATTCGGAATTTTCCCTGTGCTCTCGGCCGTCTGATTTAATTGAATGGACGGCCCGATCCAGTCACCGACCACTCCAGATCAATCTTGGCCCTCCGTTGATTTTAGGGTTTTATTAGTGTTGCTTTTGGATTTCCCATAAATTTTGAGTTTTACATTATACAAAACATAGATTGTCGGTGGATCGTATAGGTTTTATTGAATTATTATTATTAGGATTTCAATTATTATTATTGAGATCTATGTTGTTTACAATTCTTATCCGTGATTTAGGATAGTTCTTATCTTAGATGTATTCTACTTTTTAGAATTGTTCGACGAGTAACTGTGTACCGATTTCCTTTAAAGGATTTCCGTGCTAATGTTCTCCGTTTTGAACATTCCGTCAATTTTTGGGTTGAGATTGTTGGTGGATCATATAGGTTTTGTTGAATTATTATTATTAGGATGTATCTGGCCTGATGTTTTTGGTTTTAGATTTTCCGTAAATTTTGAGTTTTAGATTATACAAAACATAGGCTTGCTACTATGAATGTGGTTTTATTTCTCGTGTATAAGTTAAATGGCCTTGGATATCGGTTTAACTGGGTTTGATACTGGGTTTGTTCTGTTCTTTTTGTATCGGTGTATGAGTCACGTCTTTACGGTTGGGCTTTCTGGGTTTTTAGATTTATTTTGTGCTCTATTATTTTTTTCTTTGTTGGCTTGGGATTTCGCGGCTGGACAAAACATTATCGTTGTCCCATTATTTTTGATATTATAATTTCATCTGTACAAACAACAATATGTATTGTCCCAGCATTAATCACAGAGGTATTGAACAGAGACGGTTGGTATTATTTAGGTTACAACACTTGCTCCAGGAAGGTTAACGCTATTGCAGATGACACAGCTGCTTGCACTACTGTTGGTCGCTTCTACTGTGATTCCTGCAAGACAACTACGAATGTTCCATTTCCTAAGTAAGTCTTCCTCATGTGTTTATAAATTATTATGAATATTATTTATACCATAATATTTTGTTTTTAGTTACTGCGGATTTCGTGTTTATGTTAAAGTAATTGATGATACTGGTGAAGCCATTTTTCTCATTTTCAATAAAGAAATGGTCCAACTACTCCGTAAATCAGCGCTGGACGCGCGAGACGAAGCTCCCGAGGTATATTATATTACCATAATATCTGCTTGCAATTGCAACATTGGCAAAACACTTTTCCCAGATCTCCTTCTCACCTGATTTATTTTTACTGCTTTTACATAATTCAGCTCGATCGCGATGATATCCCTCCAGCTTTGAAAACTTTGGAAGGTCGTAACTGCCTCTTCAAAATCATTGTTTACCCTACACCTTAGACACAACGACCGTCTAGCTCGCGTATCATGGCGAAGACCCCTTTATCTATTCATCGTGTTATCAGGTTAACCGACAACGAAGATATAATTCGCACTATTTCTATGAGGGTATGTTGCACTTCGAATCTTGTGAATTATTATGTTGTTCATGTCAATACATTTTCTTATTTTATTATTAACAACTCATTGAACTCTACACCATCCATCTTTCGTCCCTTTCGCACAGGTTCGTTTACAGTCATTTTCCTCACACTTCTACCACATATATTGTTCTCATACACAAACCACAAGACTGCATATAAAATTAATGCTTCCCCTGTGTTTTGAAAGATGTCTCAGTTTTCTCCTGACCAGAGTCCCATGGGGTCTGTTCCAAGTTCTCCCTCTACCAGTCATTCTCATGGCAAGCGACATGTGGACGAAACCAGTAGCCAGACGTCACTGCAATCGAGTGCATCTAAGGTAAAGTCAACCAGCTCAGACGCACGCCGATATGATCCTACCGAGTGAACACATCTTTAAGAAGTATCCATCGTTTTTCGGAGTTCTGTGTCTAAAAATTTTCCGGTTCGACTATCAACAAAACTTTGTTCTCTGTATATAACTCATCTCGGAAACATGGTTTTACATCTGTGGTATATGTAACATTTGTTGTTTGTTATGTATATCTTGTGTGCCATATATCTTTACTTATACAAGATACACTGTTTTAATCTTTATACAATTTTTTCCAGTATCATCTAATTCACAAATAGGTCCCTCTAAAATTTTACCACGACCAATTCCGCCTCTGTCCTTCAATGCATTATCCCTTGGCCCTTCACCACATGAAAATGACCCCAACAGTAGGCCTTTCCTCGCTATTACTTTATTATTATTTGAACATGTGATATACAAATACATTGTCTACCAATACATAGGTTACCACCGTAATTATTCTATTAATACTGTTGCTACATTCAGGTTTACCAGCATATGCAACTATTGGAGATCAGTGTTTTACATGTGAATTTTGTCATGCTAAGTTATGGTATTCTGAACGTTTGAACAGATGTCGAAAAACAACTAAACCGAAGTTTAGTTTATGTTGTTCCAAAGAAAAAATATCGCTACCGAAATTGGTTGCTCCTCCGGAATATTTAAAATCACTTCTCTGTCGAAATCATGTTCAATATAAGACATATTCGTGCCTACAACATGATCTTTCCTTTTACTTCTATGGGCGGTCACACTGACACTTCCATTAATGTTGGTAAAAAGCCTTATATCTTCAAAATAAATTGCCAAAATTACCACAGAATCGGTAGTTTATTACCAACTGATGGCGGTACAACGAAATTTGCTCAATTATATATTTACGACACAACAAACGAATGTAACAACCGCTTGCATGCGCTGTGGTATATAATACATTTCATTTTAACTATTTCTCATTTATATTATTGTATTAATAATTAACTTCATTTCGTTTGGACAACAGCTACTCGCATGTCAATTCCTCACGCCATGGCGAAAATTTGCGACACGATATTGTCCAGAACATACAACAGATGTTAGATGAACATAATCCGTACGTAAAGATTTTTAGAATGGCTCGTGATAGATTAATTGTTTCAGATCAACTAGACATGAAATTACGTTTGATTACGCGACGTGGTTCAAATGACAGAACATATAATCTACCTGAATCTACTGAGGTCGCTGCATTAATAGTAGGTGATTTGGATGAAAACTTAAATTGTCGAGACGTTATTCTCCAAAAACATAGTAACGAATACATGAGAATAAGTGAACTTCACCCTTCTTATCTTCCATTACAGTATCCATTATTGTTTCCATATGGTGAAGATGGTTATCATGTGGGTTTAGATTTGCGTCTGACGACAAGTTTATCTAAAAAACCTCGCTCCCGAGTAAGTATAAGAGAATTTATGGCGTACCGCTTACAAGAAAGAGATTCTGAATCCTCGAATATTCTACATTCAGGCAGTTTATTCCAACAATTTGTCGTTGATGGCTTTTGCATGGTTGAATCAGACCGGATTTCTTATATAAAAAATCATCATAATACTTTGCGCTGCGAAGCTTATAAAAATATAGAGGCCTCTATACAAACTGAGAACAAGTTAGCATCTGAGATTGAAAAAAAATTATATTGCCCTCAACATTCATTTGAGGAGCCCGTTATATGAAACAAAACTACTTGAACGCAAAGGTCCTGTGCAAGAACCTCGGTTTCCCAGATCTATTTTTGACATTTACATGTAATCCTAAATGGCCCGAATTACAGCGCCTTCTAAATTACCATGGTGATACTTCGGTAAACAGACCCGACTAGATTATTTAAAATCAAATTAGATGACTTTATAACATATCTGAAACAGAATAACCGTCTTGGTATAATTAATGTAGGTAATTTATATATATGACATTCAAATCATTTGTACTTTCCATCAATTCATGATTATCTGACCATTTCAGTTTTTTATACATGTTTCCCTATTTGCAGTTATCTACACTATTGAATTCCAAAAAAGAGGATTGCCCCATGCTCACATATTACTTTTCCTAAAAAGGAATCTGAAACTACCAACTTCCAGTGCTATTGATTCTGTCATATCTGCTCAGATCCCAGACTACTCCACAAATCCTATTTTATATACGGTTGTTCAAGACACGATGATACATGGACCGTGTTGTCTTGCTAATAAATATTCATCATATATGGAAAAGGGCAAATGCACCAAAAAATTTCCTAAAAACTTTACCGATTCAACATATATTAACATTGAAGGATATCCAGTTTATAAAAGGCCTGACAATGACAGATTCGTTACAAAAAATGGAATCAAATTAGATAATCGATACGTTGTGCCATATAATCTGTATCTTCTTTTGAAATACATAGCGCATCTTAATCTCGAATGGTGTAATCAAACAAGAGCAATAAAATATCTATTCAAATACATAAGTAAAGGTTCTGATAAAATTACTACAACGATAATGTCGAGCGAACAGACATCCAAACAACACTGCACTGATGAAATAAAAAATTACTATAGCTGTCGTTACATTTCGGGTTGTGAAGCTTGCTGGAGAATTTTCAAATTTCATATTCATTACAGAAGTATACCTGTAGAAACACTGAAATTTCACTTACCAGGCGAAAAAAAAACATAGTATTTGATGAAGAAGATGAATTACCTGAAATAGCATCAAATGAATTTATGCAGCGAACAATGTTTACAGAATGGTTTAAATGTAATTCTACATACTCCGAAGCTCAACATTTGACGGATTGTGATTTCCCAACTAAATTTGTTTGGGATAAAAAACCCGGCAATGGACAACGCGTAAACGAGGCTTTGCATACGGCAGATTACAACATGTCAATCCCAATATTGGAGAACTATATTATTTACGGATGTTATTGAATAAAAAACGCGGTCCTATTTCATTTGAAGCTATTCATACAATCGACCATGTCTTATATAAAACATTTAAAGATGCATGTCGAGCATTAGGTCTTTTAGACGATGATGAAGAGTATATAAATACAATAAATGAAGCAAGTAACTAGGCATCTCCTTCATATTTACGAATACTATTTGTTATCTTATTAACAAGTGAATGTATCTCATCTCCAGAACATGTATGGTCTACTACATGGAAAGCACTGAGTGATGACGTTCTGTACAAACGCAGACGTATTTTAAACATACCAGGTTGGTTTCTTAATTCATAAATTTTAAAAGTATTTAACATAAAATTAACAGTTTCGACCCATCTTATTTTGACAACCAGATCTCATCATGACTGAAGAAGAAATTCAGAACACAACGCTAGGATAAATTGAATTGCTTCTCCAAAAAAACAATCGATCGTTGAAACAATATCCTTCTATACCATATCCCAAAGAAGCTGGAAATCAATCGTTATTGAACCGATTAATATATGAAGAATTATCTTATGACGAAAACAAATTGAAAACTGAATTTTAAGTCTTCGATCACAGCTTACATCTGAACAAGAATTAGTTTAGAATGAAATTATAAATGCAGTTGACCAAAACAGGGGTCAAGTTTTTTCTTATATGGCCACAGAGGAACTGGAAAAGCTTTTTTATGGAAATCGTTGTCAGCATCAATAAGATCTCGCAAACAAATCGTTCTAAATGTTGTTTCAAGTGGTATTGCATCACTTCTGTTACAAGGAGGCCGCACAGCACATTCGCGTTTCGCAATACCATTGGATATTAATGAGGACTCTATTTGTAATATAAATTAGGAATCAATTTAGCAAATCTGATCAAACAAACGAAACTTATAACATGGGATGAAGCATCAATGGTTCATAAACATTGTTTTGAAGTTTTGGATAAAAGTATCAAAGCGTTATGGGTTCAATAAATTCCTTTTTGAAGAAAAAACCTTTTGGAGGTAAAACAATCGTACTAGGAGGTGATTTCCATCAAATTTTACCAGTTATTGCGAAAGGAAATAGACATGACACTGTTCAAGCATGTATAAACTCTTCATATTTATGGAACTCCTGTCGCGTGCTAAAATTAACACAAAATATGCGATTACAGACAAATAGTAATCCAAAAAATAAAAGTGATATGCAATCTTTTTCAAATTGGATATTGCAATTAGGAAATGACACACTTGGTGAACCTAATAACGGTGATGCCCTTATTGATATACCTACAGATTTACTAATCGCAGAAACAATAAACCCAAGCGAAAGCATAGCAGCTCATGTATATCCAAATGTTGAAATCGAATACCGAAACCCTTTTTATTTTCAAGACAGAGCGATATTATGTCCGACAAATGAAATTGTTGACGAATTAATCAAACACTTCTAGAAAAAATCCCATGAGAAATTAAAGAATACCTTAGTTTAGATTCATTATGTGATAACGATTCTAATAGCACTGAAGCATGTGAATTGTATAATACAGAGTTTTTAAACAATTTGAAATATCCAGGAATCCCTAACTACTGTTTAACACTAAAAGAAGGAGTACTGATTATACTTTTACGAAACATTGATCAAATGTTCGGCTTATGCAACAGAACACGGCTTCAGATAACACAATTAGGTACAAATATTATTGAGGGTAAAATTATTACAGGAACTCACGCAGGTAACAAGGTCTTTATACCTCGATTCCCATTAATTCCAACAAATACAATCTTACCATTTCATTTCCGCAGGAAACAATTTCCTATCATGTTATGTTTCGCAATGACGATTAATAAAAACCAAGGTCGTATCAATCAAGTTGGTGTGTATTTAGCAAAACCTGTATTCAGTCATGGACAATTATATGTGGCAGTTTCCAGAGCTAAAACTAAAACGGGTCTAGAGTTCTTTATCTTAGACGAGAATGGTAGATACATAACAAAAGTGAGGAATGTTGTATATAAAGAAGTTTTCAATAACATTTAATAAGAATATTTACGTTTATTGTATTTTTTCTTTACATAATGTATATATTAGAAAAAAAAAATTCTGCGCGGGGTTAATACTAATTAAGTATAAAAATGAAAGTATTTCGTTGACCGACAATACATACATAATAAATTATATTAGACAATTTGTTAACAGTGTGCATTCTTTTGTTGGGTTATCTTTGCTTCCTTTTCACTTATTTGCACGAATGAAACACGTGCAATTATGTATCAATAGCAACGAAAAATATTTTTAAACTAAAATATAAATTTTTTAAAATATAAACACAAAAACTGTTGTACGACTATTTATATTAAAATATATATAATAATAAATGTTAAAGATGTATCTATTTTTGAATAATATATTATATGTTGACATACCTTTTTTTAATTTTATAATTTAATGAATTGTTTCAAAGTATTTAAACATTGACATTTTAGTTGAAATGTATTATAAAATTTATTTTTTAACAGGAGAATATAAATTATATATCTATAACTTCAAAAATATTTTCGTAGGGCTAAAAGACTTTAAAAATACCTTTTCCGAAAAAAAATCGCTTCAAAAATACCCTTATAAATCTTAAAATTTCCAAATTATTTCTTGCGATCCTTCTACCTAGTTTGACCCAATTTGACCCTGTGACCTAGTGCGATCCTCCGACCCTGAGACCCAGCGACCTAGTCCGACGACCCACCGATCCAGTCCGACCCTGCGACCCAGCGATCCTGTCCGACCCTGCGACCCTGTCCGACCCTGCGACCCATTCCGACTCAGTACGACCCAGCGACCCTGTCCGACCCTGCGACCCAGTCCGATCCAGTTCGACCCTGTGACCCAGTGCGACCGTCAGAAACTGCCAGAAATCGCCGGAAACTACCAGAAATCGCCGAAAACTGCCAGAAATCGCCGGAAATTGCCAGAAAACGCCGGAAAATGCCAGAAATCGACGGAAAACGGTCGAAATCGCTGAAAGTCACCTACAAATCGTCGGAAATCGCCAAAAATCACCGGAAAATCGCTAAAAACACTGGAAATTAGTGGAAATCACTGAAAATGGCTGAAACATTGTTGGAAATCGCTCGAAAATTGCTGCAAAACGCTCAAAATGGAAGGAAATCGAGAATGGAAAGAAATCACTCAGAGATTGAAGGAAATCGTTCGAAAATAGAAAGGAAACACTCGAAAATGAAAGGAAATAGCTCTCTATTTTGTTTTTCTCCTCTCAATTTTTGTTTTCCCTTCTCTCATATTTGCATTTCCCTCCTTTGTATGTATTTTTCATTAAGGGCACATATGTCTTTTCTCCAATTTTTCTTATCAGATTTAGGAGGGTAGTTTTGAAGTGTTTTAGCCCTAGGAAGACATTTCTGATATTCTCCTCTATCTATAAGTTTGGATATTTTTCCGACATTTATTTAGAAAAAAATTAATGATTAATTTTTATATTATTGAAAAATATATATTGTTTTGAGTTGGATTATTGAAGGGAGTCAAAATGATAATATTTAACATTTACGTATTCAATAGAAATATCTTTTACATTTTCTGTCTCATGTTAAAAAAAATTCGTAAGAAGTCCAACCCATCTACATTGGTCTAGATTTTCGTAGATCAACCTGTAAATTAGTTTACATACAAAGTTGAATGTAATGATGGAATTTATTTAAAATTTTACTAAAATAAAAATAATAATTATAAAACAATCTATTTATTTTAATGTATATGGATAGGACGCGGCCCGTGCGGAAAGCTAGCAAATAGTATGGGCCTAAAAGAAATTAGATAAAGCCCATAAAAATAAATAAAAGGGAAGGCGAAAGATGTTAGTTATGGATGGGATTAAACTCTTTGAACATTAACTAATAAATATATCAAACTAATAAAATCAATATTATTAATACATAAAATTAGCATTGTTTTTTCCTATACCATTGCTACATTTAATTGTATCAAACTATATTTTATCAATTTTTAATATGAGATACATTGTATATGATTATTCAATTGTAAAGTCAAATTGAATAACTGAAAATTTGATAATATGATGAGTATATAGACAAAAGCAAGATATTATTAATTTAAAACAAATTTTTATTATTTTCATAAAAGGTTATAATTTATATTATAATAGATACCTAATCAAATAATGTTACATGTATATTTTTAATTTAGATTTGATTAATCTGAAAAATCTTATATCAATGTCCGAGTTTAATGTAAACGAAAAATTTATATTCGTTCCTAACTTCTTATAAAATCTCATGTTGGATGTCAAATCATTTTTTACATATTCCACAAAGTTCAATTTTTACATGTTCCAAAAATTTCTATGACCATATATACATATATGTATATCAATAATATTTGCAACATTATATAAAAAGTACATTTTCGTACAACTAAAAATAACATTCTCCATCGTAACATATATGTTCGCTTTTACTAATAAACATACAAATTTTGTTTATAGTATTCGAGACTAGATCAACATACAAATAAAAAAAATACATAACAAAAAATAAGAGCAGTAAATTAAAAGAAAAAAAATATGGATCTCAATCGATAACACATTTATATGTTCCACAAAATTCATTTTTTTATAAATGATCGTATTCAATAAATATATATATCAATAATATTTATAATATTTTGTAAGAAACATCATTGTCGTTAATAAAAATATAAAATTTGTTTATATAGTACTAGAAAAAGAACCCGCGCAATGCGCAGAATGTTAAAAATTTGCAAATATATAATAAAATTAATCTATTAAAAATAATTCGATATATTAGAAATACTAAAAATATTTGTTCATGGCTTTGCATATATATTATTTTATCGAATAATAGGTAATAGATCCTAATAAAAAATATCAGAATGTTATAACATAAAATTGATCTATTTAAATAATAAGATTAAGTGGAAAATATATTTTTAAATAAATAAATATGAAACTAATAAAATATCAATGATGTGAAAATATATTACATTAAACTATGAATGTGAATATTTTTGTCTAAAATATAATTAATTATTATAATATTTCTTCTATATCTTAAAATCATATGAAAAACAAAATAATTTAATCAACTCACTTATAGTTAGAGTGAAAAAAATTTAAAACATGTAACATAATGAAAAATATTTAAAACATGTAACATATATAATATATTATTATATGGTGATACATATTATTTGGCTTATTGGTTAGAATTTTAATTAACTTTGCAATCTTTACTTTTGTCTTCTAATTTTTTTCCAAATTTTCTTTGAATTTCTTTTATTTTATGTTTATTTTACAATATAAAATATAAAAAAATGAAATCAAAACTCCATCATGTTTTTTTGTATGAGTAATGACAAAGAAATTTCAAAGGATTAATCGTATTATCCACATGAACAAATGAATCGTTTCTTCTTCTATCTTCATCTTTCTCTTTCATCCTCTCCTATCATTTCACCGAAAGCATACCTCATTAGTATAGTTAATTAGTTCAAATTTATAATTCACTCGTCTTCTATTATTCTTTAACTTCACAGCTTCTAAACTCCAATGAGATGTTACAGACTTGATGTTATTCATTTCTTTCCACTCCAATCTCTTCTTAACAACTTGGAAAACAAATTATTTACCATATAAAACCATAATTCTTAGTATCATATACGTAAGCTTGAATCAAGAATAATTTTATACCGAGTAACCTTTATTATTCTACTTTCGCGCATGGTGATTCTATGTTCAATAGAACTTTTGTCTCTACTTCTTTAAGGAGCCAAACAAACACCCTTATACTCATTTTTGTTCGGATTTATGCCACATCCAATCATTTTGGATAATTAGCGAATGAAAATTTCTCCAAACCATGTTCTGCATAAGATATGATGATGTTGTCCGATGATAAAACATCCTTTGATAATAGTTGTTGATTTATCATGGAGGAATCACAATATCAACAAAGTAACATATGAAAATAGTTTTAGTGTGATCCCGATCAATTTTCAGTGAACATACACCATATATTTAGTTGATATTTATATAGTAATAGAATCCGCTCGATGCGCGGAGTTTTATCAATTTTTAATTATACAATTGGAATTTATAAATCACAAATGAATCATTATATAGAAAAAAAATTAAATGTGATGATATATTTTCTATATCATTTTACGAAAAATAGATAATATATTTAAATTTTTGTTTAAACTCATCAAACAATTGGCAGGATCTAATTATTATAACTCAATAATATATGATAGTGATATCAATGTATATAAAAATATTTTTAAAACGAAAATTTTTAAATATAATATGGTAGACGATTTTTAAAACGAAAATTTTTAGATATAATATAATAGAGGATTATCAATTTTATCATTTGTTTCATTTCAGTAGTCTCCAATATTTTTCATATTTTTATAACCAAACTTTCATCTAAATACGTGAATTTATTATATAACTACACATCAAATATAAATTTTAAATATCAATATATTTCATAGAATTCGTGAATAAGAAAAAGTATATGGATTTATACAACATATGTATATGTTTATCTATCTTTGTTTTATTTATTTATCTCATTTTATCAATTTCCAAAAATTTTTAAATTTCTTATAACCAAAATTTCATGTAAATATACTATAAATTTTTATTCATATAAATACATAAATTTTTTATATTTTAGATATAAAATTTAAAATTTGAAATATTAAAATATTTTATAGTTTATATAAATTTATATAGTATATTTATATTTATATTTATCTATATTTTATTTATTTATTTATCTCATTTCATTAGTTTATAATAGTTTTCAATTGTTTTATAACCTAAATTCTTTTTAATTTATATTCAAAATTTTATAATAATAGGATGATGAGGTGACAGTGTGATAGTTGAGAGATTTTGCAACTTTTTATATATACTAGGATGGTAGCCGTGCGTTGCGCGGGATATAATTTTTTTCTAGTTTATTGAAAAATATTATAAAAGTTTATAGTATATAAATTTAGGATAACAAATAAAATTATATGGTAAATAAATGACATTTGAATGATTAAATAAAATAAATGAAAAAAAATAAATGTATAGTAATTCAAATGCAATATGAATGATTTTTAGCAAATGTATTGTTTAACTTGATGATGTATATGATCTAATAGTCGATATAAATTTCCGAGAATATTGATGTCAATGTAACGTCGATTTTTAAAATTTAGCAAATATTAGTAAATTAATTACGCATATATGAGAGATTATTCAGGTTATATATATATATATATATATATATAATGCATATTAATGTAATTGAAGTTAATGCATATCAAGACCAAATTAATACAAATTAATTGACATATATATATTAACCGTCTAAATACCATTAATTGCATTGATTAATTTGTACTAATTATTAAAGTGATTATATAATTAAAATATACATATAGTATATATGTATGTTAATCGTATATATATAATCACTTTAATAATTATATATAGTATATATAATATATGTATATATAATATATGTATATATAGTATATAAATGTATATTAATTATATAAATGTATATAGTTAAAATTAATTATTTATAAATGTAAATGTGCGTATGGTGTGTATATGTATTATAATTGCAACGTTTAGTTGTTATATACAGTGATTAAATTGTTAATGTGTAATTAATAAAAATTAAGTAAAATTAATAGAAATGTAAACGTAAGGTAGTGGTTAGGAGTAGATAGGGGTGTAAAAAACAGCCCGAGTCTGCGGGCCCACCCGAAACCCGTCCGAAATACGCGGGCTCGGGCTGTAAAATTGACAGCCCGAATGAAACCGGGCCTTCGGGCTCGGGCCGACTAAAAAGCCCGTTCGAATAGAGCCCGGCCTGTCGGGCTTCGGGCCGGGCCGGGCGGCCCGTTCGTTTGGTTAACAACCCTAATTCTCCAGCCGCACGCGCCTCTCTCTCTCTTGTTTCGTTTCATCGTCGTTCATCTCTTTCGTTCCTCCTCCTCCTGCCTCTTTTTCAGAAACCGTCGGCCGACTTTCAGCGTCCAGCCGGCTACATATATATATATATAATGCATATTAATGTAATTGAAGTTAATGCATATTAAGACCAAATTAATACAAATTAATTGACATTAGTGGTAATATTAAATTGATGTAATCGAATCATAAAAGTGTGTGAATTAATTTGTATAAATATATTTATATATTATAAATTAATTTGGATACAATATTAAAAACAATTAATTGCATTATATAATTTGTATTAATCATTTATTTCTTTGTATATATATATAAATATCAATATGTATATATAATATATGTTTATATATTATAAATTAATTTGGATACAATTAAATACAATTAATTGCATTGTAAACGACGTCGATTTGGATTTATTATTTTTTAGTAATTAAAATAATTTTTTTTATTTGATGAGGTAACAAAGGCTAATTATTAATTTAAAATGTATATATATATATATTAATTTTTTTATCGTATATAATCAAAATGAAAAATAAAAAGTAATATACATGACATATAATAATATGAATAATTCTCGAGTTCCTTCATGTCCCATTTACTTCAGCCCAACCCTCTCCATGGCCCTGTCCACAGCTTCTTCTTCAGATAGGTAGGAGTAAACTCCAGTTTCAGCTCCCGATTTCACTTCGTGCCCTAACCTATCTTCTCCGTCGATTTCAGGTTCACCACGCCGGAGGGGAACCCCGCTTTCAAGGGGAAGCGTCGCGTCGTCAAAGATTTCGTCTGCAAAACACGCGGTGACGAAAATACTTGGGGAGTATTTGTTGTGTTTAGCCATCGTGGGAGGAGTAGCAAATTTGTTGCGATCTGGCCTTTTGGAGCTGAAGTACTTGGGAGAAGATGACGCGTGAACTCCGACGGATTAATCCTACCCAACACGATGTCGGACCTCGCAGTTGAACACCGCATCCGCTGTAGCGACCTCCGACGATTAATCAACGTCGCGTGAACCCACCACAGAGTAGAAAGGGAAAAGAAAATCGACGAAAGGTAATTCAATGATTTAAAGAGTATTGATCGAGGAAAGAGAAGCCTCCACTGTCACAGCTTCCTCCGGCGAAACCAACCCATGCCAATGTCTGGTCCAACTGTCTCAGGCCTTCTTCCACGCCGCCTCTACTGTCGCGACCTCCTCCGACGAATTGAGATGCCATCATATATATGATATGGGGAGAATGGTGGTGAAAAGTGAGGAGCCATCATATATATGATATGGAAAATATCTTGGAAAGAGAACTTGAAGAGTTACCATAGAAATTTAATAGATTTAATACTAAAAATTAATATAGAATAAAAACGATCAAGAGACTTAAAAGAGGAAAAATATAACTGAAAAAAATGAAAAACAAATGACCTTTTTTATAAGATGTGTACGTGGCTTCAACAGGAGCTAAGGAGGTATCCTCCTTTTATATATATATATATATAATTTAATGTTAGCAGAAAAAATATTAATTCTTTATACAGTTGATATTATTTCAGGTAACATAGAGAAGATAAAAGAGCCATGAGATAATTTTTTTTGGTTAAAATAGTAAATTTATACGTTTATTGAGAGAGTTTTTATATTCATTAATTAAATGTTATATTAAATTATTAAAAATATACTAACTTAAATACTTTAGTAATAATTAAAAAAAAATTAGTGAGATGATTTTTTGGAAATTAAAATTTATATTAATTATAAACATTATAATTTTTCATTTTAAAATTTTATTTTTATATTTAAATTTTAATTTATAATGAAAAATTAAAATAAATTATATATAAATAAGTTCTTTCCAACTTCTCTAAAAGTCATCTCACTATAGTTTTGAATGTAATGATAATTTTATAATTATATGAATGTAATTATATTTATAATTATAATGTAGATTAATTATTGAAATGTTTAACTAATTTTATATGAATGTAATTATATTTATAATTATAATGTAGATTAATTATTGAAATGTTTAACTAAATTGTAAATAAAATTTTAAAATAAAAAAATTTAAATGTTGCTGAGGTGGTGCAAAGAGAAGTCTCCATTTTATCCTCCTTTTTATAAATTTTATAATTTTCATTTTAAAATTTTATTTTTATATTTAAATTTTAATTTATAATGAAAAATTAAAATAAATTATATGTAAATAAGTTTTTACCAACTTCTCCAAAAATCATCTAACTATAGTTTTGAATGTAATGATAATTTTATAATTATATGAATGTAATTATATTCATAATTATAGTGATTAATTATTGAAATGTTTAACTAAATTGTAAATTAAACTTAAAACATAAAAAAATCTTAAATTCTGTTGAAGTGACGCAAGGAGAATGCTCCATTTTATCATCCTTTTTATATATAGTTTATAATTTTTTCGTTTTAAAATTTTATGTTTATATTTAAATTTTAATTTATAATGAAAATTAAAATAAATTATATATAAATAAGTTCTTACCAACTTCTCCAAAAATCATCTAACTATAGATTTGAATGTAATGATAATTTTATAATTATATGAATGTAATCATATTCATAATTATAATGAAGATTAACTATTGAAATGTTTAACTAAATTGTAAATTAAACTTAAAACATAAAAAAATATTCACAATAAATATATATATATATATTAATAATATTCGCAACATTTTGTAAGAAATACATTTTCCGTACAATTAAAATAACATTTTCCATCAGAACATATTTTCGTGAATAAAAATATAAATTTTGTTTATAGTATTTAAGTCTACATCAAAATACAAATCAAAGAAATATATAAAAAAAATAGGAGAGGTAAATTAAAAGAAAAAGTTATGAATCTCAATAACACATTTACATATTCCATAAAATTCATTTTTTATAAATGGTCATATTCAAAAAAAATATATATATATATATTAAAAATATTAGCAACATTTTGTAATAAATGCATTTTCGTATAATTAAAATAACATTCTCTAGTTCATTTTTATTAATAAAAATACAAATTTTGTCTACGTAGTAATATAAATTAAAGAGCATAAATCTCGATAACACATTTAATCAAAGCATTCCACAAGTTTATGAACACATTTGTTAATTATTAAGATTTTACTACTAATCTTAATATAAATGACCATAATGCCCTCGGAAATTTGGACTAACCAAATTACTAAAATTCTAAAATACGAGTTTCGTTTTTTTTTTCTATCACATTATTTTATTTTGTCGTTCTTTATTTTTTCCGAATAAATTCTGTCATGGAAATGTTTAATTATGTCATAATAATTAGAAAGGGAATCATAATCAATTTTTTAAAAAGAGAAGATAAAGTTTAACAATCCTAACTTTTATTTTATAACCAAAAAACAAAATCCATTATTTTTTAAAAATTTAGTATATAAATTTTCAAAACTTTTTTAATGGATATACATATATAAATATAATGGGATGGGAGATCGAATTTCGATAATTAGGGACTATTTTCATAAACTCAATTTTTAATCAGTGTTAAAAAGGAAAAACAAAGGCGAGGGCATTTTCGTCCCCAAAACTAACATATTCCGAAGTTTATTAATTCAAGTCAAGCGCGCTTCGTCGTAGTGCCTATATTATACCATCCTTCTTCTGCTTCTTCTTCCACTCTACTACTGCCACAACACTCTCTAATCAGTCCCCCGAAAGGCCTTAAAAAAATTATAGAGAGGAATTTTTTTCCGGTGACTGTGATTTCACCGGAAAATGGCGAACCTGCCGGATTCTCTGTACGAGGATTACAATCTCATGGTGACTTGGTCTTCAGCGACCGGAGCTTCGACCAGCCGACCTCCACCTTCCCTCGCCACCGTCATCCGCTGGATCAGCGATCTTCAGTTTCCGGCGAGCCGAGATTTAGCCCTCCAGAATCTCGCCGACGTATGTCTCCATTCCCCTCCTTTCCTTTTTCCTTTCAAGCAATAATTATGTCGTCTCGTTTTTGTTCGTTCGTATTGTGTTCGTTTTGATGCTAAATTCCGTATCCATGTCTTCAATGATTCCTGTTAAAGCTAATGATGATCGGATTTGGGTAGAATCTAGAGCTGATTTGTTTCTTGCGGTGTAGGTAATGATATTATTAGCCACGAGTGTGGCTCGTTTACTCATGATCGAAGGAGATTTTTGTTTCAATTTCTGATCGTTTGGTAGCAATTCATGGAGTGATTGTGCTTGATTTCTTTTATCCATCTGAAACATGTGATTCCTTGAGCAGAAAACCTCGTGTTGTGGTTCATTTGGTTATTCATGGAGTTTGCCATCGATTTGTGATCATCCTATTGGAATCGTCATTATGTTGTTGCATCCTAGGACAGACGTTGTTCTGCTTTGATTTTGATTGTTGCTCTTTTGTCTTTGTTTGTCAATTGTAGGATTGTTATATTCATAATAGCTTTACCTACGAAGAAATTCGATTAGCGATTGTTGGAGCATTTCTGCCATTAACTCGCCGTCTAGCATTTTGTTTTCTGCTTTGTTCTATTGTGCTTACCAAGTGTTTGTCTCATAGCCTATTATCTTCTGTTTAGTTTACGCGATATTTTCTTTTTTCTTCGTGTATTTCTCGCCGTTTGATTATGTGCAATATTCTTATTTCAAGATAGATATCAATCTACGGTCCACAATCGTCCTTATCGCGTTATAATTCTTTTGCTTATTTGGTATGAACAATCAATATGCATTCTAATAAGAATTAATATTCCGAGATATTTCTGACCAATGCATTGAATAATAACTTTTAAATCATCGAATAGAAGGAAGGTTTGTCTAAATTTCTCAATCTTTTTCCAAAACCGTGGTCGCCCGAGATATAGCTAGCATTTATGTCCTTACTCATTTTACAGCGTCGTCGTTGCTCATACGAATATTGTATATGTTTGTCTGTGACTCGCTTGTATTACTTGAAATGTAATAGCTATCCATCTAACCCTCGATTTTTTTTTTCAGTTGTCCCATAATAATGTGGAAAACGTGTAATCTAATTATATGGATAACTAAGAGTTCATCTAACCCTCTGTTTTAATATGGTTATCTTGAGACAGATAATATAAAGGAAAACTCAAAAAAGGTCTTTTCCCAATTATTTCTTTGTTCTATGAGATAAATCCCATGATTACCCTGAAAATTCATAACACCTTGGATTGATCCTTTGCTTTTGGCGTTGATTTACTTGCCATGGCATTTCTTCGAGATGGAAAGCAAAATTCTATTTTGATTCCATGTTGATATCACAAAAATTATTGACATCAAAATAAGTTGGTATAGCTTGGCTTTTTCCATGTTGAGGGATTGTGATAAGAACGGATACACATCGAAATAGAGGCTCCAATGAATGTTATAGGTTTCCTCTGTAATTGGCATTTGTAAATTGAGGGAAAATAGTTCTTCTATGCGAAATAGACGACTGCTATGGCAACTGAGGGTCTTATCCTGTGTCTGAGGTCCCTATGGCAACTTTGTCTGAACATGTCTTCCTCCTGCATTGATGTTTCTCACCCGTAACTCGTACATCATTCACGTCTTTTACCAAATTATGTTTCTCAGTTTTTATTGATTCTCATATGACGTATTTCCTCCATCCTTTCTCCTTTCTCAGAATAGGAACAGCTTTGAAGACTTGGCGTTGCTCTTATGGAGTTCTTCTGTTCCAATTGGCACACTGTTACAGGTAAATAAAAACACTTAGGCTTAGATTCGTCACAGACTTGATCCTGGCATCCCTTTTGTTCCCTTATTATTGTAAGGTTTCTCTCTGTTTGTTTTTACTTCTGCTTCATTGACTGTTTGTATTTGTGCAGGAGGTCATTGGAGTGTACCAAGAGCTTTCATCTCCAGTTTTAGCTATGAGGATATCAACTCGAGTGTACAATGTTCTGCTTCTGTTTCAGGTTATTTCGTTTCAAATGATTCTTCCATTTTTTAAGAAGTATAACCATATGATTGATAATGGCTTCAACCCGAATCGCCACTGTTCCTGAACGGTAGTTGAACCATTGGTATCACCAGTTCCTCTTTTATGTACTTTTTTTTTGGTATTATTTTATTATTTTTGGATTCTGAAGGCTAAGCTCAGCATTGTCATTTTTGTTAAAGATGTGACGCAGTTTTGTTCTTCTGTTACAGTGCATAGCCCATCACCCTGAGACAAGGGAAAGATTTCTTAGGGGTAAGCTTTCTTCTTCAATTGTCCATCTATTTCCATGAGCAATGATATCATGTTTATGCATCACATATCATTTTGTTTCTCCTTGATTCTTGAGAGCATATTTGTTCCTCGATTATGATTTAAAGACATTATTGTGGTCTTTACGAGGACCTAAGCTTATATTCTTGCAGCTATGATGCCAAACTATTTCTACCCGTTGCTGCAAACGAGGTTTACAGATAAGCCTCGTGAATACCTGAGGCTCGGCAGCTTGGGTGTCATCGCTCAACTTTTAAAAGCGGTACTGTCTGTTCTTCAAATTTCTTACATCCATTGTTACAAAGCTTAACAATTCATATGCGAGTTTAGCATCGAGTACTGTTTCTCGCTTAACATTTCTTTTATATTCATCGAATTATGCAGCCGGACAATGTAGCGGCAGTACGCTTTATTATCAATTCTGATGGAATGCGTTATTGCCTTCATTGTATTGACATCGGCTGTCTAGCATCACGAACAGTGAGTTCCTTTACCTTTCTTACATCCTCTAAATGAGATTGAAAACAGTTTACATTTATCATTCCACTTGGTTCCAACTTTACTGTATACGAGTCCAAAGTTCATGTCCTAACCGATGTGGGATAACTTATCATAACATCCCTCACGCTCAGACTCGGTTCTGGAACGTGGACATCGCAATTGGGGGTCCAACATCGGTATATTTAAATCGGGACGAACCAAGCTCTGATACCATGTCAAATATGGATTTGGCCTAATTAATCCCAAAAGCTAACTCAAGAGGGTTTCTCAATACCATATATACGAGTCCAAAGTTCATGTCCTAACCTATACGATGCGAGACAAGTTATCATAACATTTACAAAGGCTAATTCCTTGCGCTGCAGCTTGCAACATTTATACTTCACAAGATACTACTGACGGACGAGGGGCTTCAGTACTGCTGTGTTCTGGCCGAGCGATACTTTATAATAGACAGTCTCCTTAAGCAGCTTCTCCTCGAGCTCGCCACCATGACCAGGCCCCCTTCTGAATTGTTGCAGCTTGTTGCAGGTTGCTACCTCAGGCTCTCCATGAAAGCTAGGTTTGTTCCAATATCCATGTACTTTATTATCTTCTAACGTTAATCCAACATCATTTAGATCCCTGAAGGGTAATTGATTTTGGTGCATAGGGCATGCGAGGGAATAAGAAGTTTCATTCCTGTCTTGCTCTTGGACAACACCTTCTCCCGATTACTTGCTGTAAGTTTGAAATCCATTCTTATGCAAATTCAAACAGTTAGATGCGAGGAAAAACAGTCTCTGTCGTAGCCATGAGGGCCCTAATTCATTTGTCATGCATGGTTTTCAAGTTATTACCTAAGTTCACGGATTCACTTGCTCCATTTACGCCCAAAACATAGACTCAACCCCAAGAAGCTTCTATTGTAACCCATTTTGGGCTTTGGAACAATTTTATTTCACTGAAATTGTCAAATATGGGCTTGGGCTAACTAATCTCAAAAGCTAATTCAAGAGTTTAGTTTTTCCTACTACCATATATATGAGTCACAAAGTTCATGTACTAGCCGACGTGGGATAATTTATCATAACACACCCCTCTCCCACTCACGTCTAGGCTCGGTCTTAGAGCGTGGACATCGCAATCGGGGGTCCAACATCGGTTTATTCAAATCGGGACGAAACAGACTCTGATACCATGTCAAATATAGATTGGATCTAATTAATCCCAAAAGCTAGCTCAAGAGTTTAGGATTGCCCAACAGCATATATATGAGACCAAGGTCCATGCCCTTAGCGGATGTGGGACAATATATCACAACAAAAATTCCCCAAGAATAGTGATAGAAACATCTGAAAATGCATGACCACTGGGATTTAAGTCATACCATTGTTTAGGTTTTCTCATGTAGAAAACATAATTTTCATTCACAGGAGAATCCACTCGCCAATGATTACAGAAACAGGCTGCTTCAGAATCTGAGAAACAGAGCGTTGAACTAAGCCACATGGGCACATATCAAGAGAGGACGGATTAATACACACAGAGGTAATAAAATTTATAATAATAAAAAAACTATGAATAAAAACTTTATGGGATGTTTTCTTTCAAATAACTTGGAGAAAAGCTATGTCGTATTCTTATGATAATGCACCTGGGATGCTACAATCTTTTGAACTGTTTTTTTCACAATGCATTCCCTTAATCCAAAATCCTTCAAATGCTCTGAATTTTCTGTTCGTTCTATCAGAACATACGATGCATAGGATAGGAGCAAAGTTTGGTACTTGCATAACTCGAATGACACTTGTCATTTTTGTTTCTAATTATTCCCAAAAAGTTAGTTTAAGAGATTATGTTAATCAATACCATATATAATAGTTTATAATTCATGTTTTAACCGATACGAGACAACACAATATAACATTTCTCCCACATTTAGATTCGGTTATGGAGCGTGAATATCATAATCAAAACCCAATATCTATATATTTAAATCGTGACGAATTAGACTCTGATATCATGTCAAATATGAAGTTGAATATAATTCAAGAATTTAGATGTCAAATATAGATTGGACTTAACTAATCCCAAAAACTAGTTCAATAGTTTAGAGTTGTTCAATACCATATATAGGAGTCTAAAGTTAATTTCCTAGCCGATGTATGATAACTTATCTTAACATTTCCCTTACGTCCAGACTCGACGTGGACATCGTAATCGAGGGATCAACATCGGTATATTTAAATCGGGACGAACTAAATCCTGATAACATATCAAATATGGGTTTGAGTCTATCTAATACCAAAAGTTAGTTCAAGAGCTTCGAGTTGCTAAATAGCATATATACGAGTCTAAAGTTCATGTACTAACCGAGATGTATCATAACATTAGATTACTCAATACCATGACAATAACAATGTAAACTAACCTTACAAAAGCTTAGTCTAAAGCATGAATGAGTGATGGTTTTGCAGTGTTTTGATGTTTACCAGTTGCATAAGCCATCCAGAAACAAAGTACTAAAACAGAGGGGACAAATGTGAAATTGCAGGCTCAATCATGGTTGGTTCATAAGCTAAATAAATGTCCTCAATCTCTCTCACTAACATCTCATACGTTCCTACCCATCTTTAACAACAACAACCCTATTTTGTTTTAATCCCATTTTTCTATGATGATAATCATCGTTCGTTCCACAGGTTCTATAAACTATATATATATATAATTGTAGTGTTGGATAAAAGTCTAATGCGAAAAACAGATTAAAGCAAAAAACTTGAGTAATGTAATAGAGATTTATCCAATATAAGAAGATAAAGTTACTCAATATGAAGAGACTAAGGATGGAAATGGTAATAAAAAAAGTGTTAATCGCATTTTTTTATATTTATAGTAATTAGTTTATATTGGATCTATTTATCTTTGAAGAGAGAGTTGCAGTGTTTGACAATGGTTGAAGTTACTTACATATATATACATATAAATATATATATGTGTACACACAGGCACACTCAAATCGCAAATATTGTTTTGTATTGTATTGTAACACTGTCGACGAAGTCAGAGAGCAAGAGTCAAATCCCTGTTAACAATCGTCTTAGCACGCGGCTTCATCCAGTTCGTGATTCCTAGAAATCCGTCGGAATATCGAGATTTGGAGGGAACCCAAATCGCCGGATCTCGGGAAAATGGCGAATCACGGGTCGGCGCTGAAAGCAGGATTGGCCTTGCTAGGGTTGGGCATGGCGGCTTACATACTTGGTCCGCCGCTCTACTGGCACCTCACGGAGGCTTTGGTCGCCGTCAGCCAACGTTCCTTCGCATCCTCTTGCCCTCCATGCGTCTGTGATTGCTCTTCCCAGCCGCTCCTCACGATCCCTGAAGGTAAACGAGTTGAATCTGTGGCCACCCAGGGTTATTATATCTTGCTAGATCCATTGGAAAGTTGCTGATTTTCACTGAACATATAAGAATCCTAGTACTCGTGTGAATGTTCGAGATGTTCTTGTGCTTTGTCTCTGAAGATTCTGGAGTTGTTAGATCTCGTGATTATCCGACAGTGCATAAACTAGAACAGTGATCATTCTACCGAGTAGTTCTGTTCTTGTTCTAAGGCTAAGTCCATTTATTGAGATCATCAGTAATAACAATTGCAGCAACCATGATCTGGAATAAGATTGTACTGTCATGTTTCATCTCCTTTTAGCTTCCCAGATTGGTAACCACACGGCTTCTAATTTTGATTCTTATCATAGTTGTGAGTCTTTATTGTTGGCAGTGGCAGCAGCATTTGAAGATCAAATATGGATAGTCTTCTTGTTATGATAAGTTGTCCCACATCGTCTAGGCATAAATTTTGGACTCATATATTGTTTTGGTAACCCTGAACTCTCGAGCTAGTTTTTGATATTAGCAACAACGAACCCATATTTGACATGGTATCAGGGTCATTACGATGATCACGCTTAAGTTATCCCACATCGTCTAAGACATGAACTTTGACATTGTAGCTAAACTCTCGAGCTAACTTTTGTTATTAGTAACAACGAACCCATATTTGACGTGGTATCAGGGCCATTACGATGCCACGATTAAATTGTCTCACGTCGACTAGGACATGAACTTTAGACTCATGTATATGGTATTGGGCAATCCTAAACTTTCAAGCTAACTTTTGGTATGAATGACAACGAACCCATATTTAACATTGTAGCAGAGCCATTGCGATGAACACGCTCTAGGACCAAGTCTAGCTTTGAATGGCTGTGAGGGGAATGTAATGATAAGTTGTTTTATATCGACTAGAACATGAACTTTAGATATATATATACAATCCTAAACTCTTGAACTAGCTTTTGTCATATATAGACTGAGTTTCTGGTTGTGTTAGAAATGGAAGCTTGACTTGTTTTATTTTCTTGCAGGACTAAACGCTGCTTCTTTCTCCGGTGAGTCTCTCTCTTTCTTACTTCGATTGCTGTTAAGAGTCTATACAGGAGGAGCCTCCTGCTGCCGTCGTCCTTAGCTGCCAATATTTTCCTTCATTTGTAGACTAATCGTAGCAGTGTGGCCTGTCTCATTCTTTGACATGTCAATATTCGATTCTTTTCAAACGTAGACTGTGTAAAGCGCGAGCAAGAGGTGAATGAGGACACGGGGAAGAACTTTGGTGAGTTGCTATCGGAAGAACTGAAACTGCGAGAAGCAGAAGCAATGGAAGAGCAGAAACGAGCAGACATGGGGTTGCTAGAGGCTAAGAAGATAACATCATCATACCAAAAGGAGGCAGATAAGTGTAATGCGGGGATGGAAACATGTGAAGAAGCACGAGAGAGGGCGGAGGAAGCCCTCGTGGCTCAAAAGAAGTTAACGGCAATGTGGGAACTGAGAGCTCGTCGTAAAGGATGGAAAGAAGGACTCACCACAAAGTCTAAGAGTAGTGTCCAAGTTTCTTAGGATATTCACATAAGATTTGGATTTTGAGGTCTTAGTTCCAAACATATGGATAACACCTCTTTAGTTATATTGTGTGAGTTTAGTTATATTGTATATCTCGCACTAGCCTGTCAATTTGAGAATTCGAGAATTCTGTTCGGGTTTCGATTTGGATATAATAGATACAGTTTATTCAATTAAAAAAAAAATAACAAATTTTAAATCAGTTTGATTTGATTCGGTTTGGTTCTACATCAGTTTAGTTTAATTATATTAATAAAATATTATAATCAAAAGAAAATATGAATTTTAATTTATTCAATTGTTTCAATTTTATCAATGATTTTATCATATAATATAAATGATATATTAAAATACTTAAAATAATTAATATGTGTTACAAATAAAATATAGTATATAATTTAAATTGATATTTGATTCTTAAATATTAAAATATATTAAATAAATATTCATTTTATAAATAATTTTTACCTATATTTTAGTATTTTTAATAAACCAAACGACTATTCACAGGTTAATAATCGAATCAAATTGAATCTACTCGATTTTTAAATTTTCATATTGATCGTTTATTTTATATATACCTGAATCAAATCGAATTACAATTATTCGATTTGATTTTATATAATCGAACTGAAATATCCAATTTAGCTCAGATATTATGGACTTCCAAAGCTCATGACTTGAGTTTTGTGTTCAAACTTTGAATTTGCACTTTAAAATTAACTTTACCAAACGTACAGAAAATCTGACTCTAAATATTAACTCCGATTCAGAAACTTGCAAAAAAACATTCCTTTGGCAAAAATCGAGTCAATGCATGGAAATGACTTTGATACTAATTGATATTAATTAATAAATTTTGCTAGACCCATAGATCTTAGGGTTAGACAAAACACTAAAAATCTGTTTCCATCTGAAACTTATCCTGAATTCGAAATAAATTATTCGAATTTATGGATTTATATTTGACTGATAAAATTATTAAAATCCTACATTCGGATTTGGATTTTCTAACACGGATACATATATTAATTGATATGAATAGAATACACGAAAATTATAAGATATCTTAACTCGATTTACTATATGCTCAAATTTTTTGTTTTAGAAAATCTAATTCAATTATTCATAAATATCTGACCAATTTTTCCAAAATCAAATAATCAAATACCGAAATATCACCTATTCAAATTCGAATAGAAAAATTACCCATTCAAATTCGAATAAGTTAGGTTGTAGTGAATACATAAAGACTAATTCCAGTTTTCATGATACAATAAACAGGCCCAGCCCATTTATCATTTATTATTTATTATTTATGATTGTTTAAGTAATTTAAGTGGGGCCCATAACATTCAAAATCGAGTTTCTACTCCTCCGATTGGGTCTCGATTTTTGCTTCAGAAGCTTTTTGGAAATGTCTATGGGAAGCGATACCACGTGGGTTGGGAAGAAGCCGATCAGGCGCATCGGCGGGATGTCTGATGCCTTATCCATCGCCGCCGATCTCGGGTTCTCCGTTGCTCCTCCGCCGCCTCAGGTCCGGTGGTAAATTGTACGATGTCATAATAACTAACCATAACGAATTCCCTTACTTTAGATTTTTTGTTCTCGCAGCGATTATCTCCTTTTTTTATGGATTTTTACAGTTTTTTGGTAGATGATTTTTTTTTTAGTTTTAATCTCGTGAGCGTCCGGAATTCTCGTTTCTGAATAAGTTTGGTCTGTTGAGTAGCGAAGAGGATCTCTAGATCATTCTATTGGATTGCTTGCACAGTTTAAGGAATGTAGAATTTGTAATTCGAAGTGTGTAACCTTGTAGTATTGCTTGTGGTCTAACATTGATACTAGTGATCTGTAGACCTTATGGTTCAGATTTTTGACCTAGTAGATCTTGAAACAATCAGACTCTCATCAATGCCTCTGCATACTCCTAGGGCTGGTGATGTGAGTCGTTTTCTGTCTCGGAGCTTACGAATACATTGAATTTCTAGGAATATGCAAGTTCAAGTCTTGTGATCTCCTTACAGAATATCTTTCTTCTACATTTGGTAGTCTTAGTAAATAAACTTGAGGTTCTGGCTGATTCTTTTGAGAAGAAATGTGAGATACACGGAGGGAATGTCTATATATGTGTGGTGGTGTATGTGAACCCTTTCAGATATTTTAGCCGGTAGCCTGAAGAGTGTCCGAAAAAGTTATGGAGGTCTTTTGATGTTAGACCCAAAACCCTAAACTGACCAGTTTACTAGGAATAAATGGGGGAGACTAATGCGGCAGTCATTGCATCTATGTTACTTTTGTGGCCTGCTGTCAATTCTGCTTCAGTAAAGCATGGAAATTCTTTTCACATAGTTAACCTCTTTTCTTTATCGTAAGTTTCGATTGACCACACGAAACACTATTACTTGACTTTTTACCGCTTACCAGTAAAGAATGTTGAAGTTAGCTGACCTCTCTTTGTAGGAAGAACTACAAAGCTTAACATCATCAACTGGTGAGAAAGGTGATGATTTAATAAGGGTCCTGAGAGAGTTGTCTGCTGTCCAAAGAAAAATTGCAGACTTGCAGGTCGAGCTTCAAGGGCGAAAGGTATTTTTCCTCAGGATTGTTTCTTTATCAAAGAAAATAAGAAATGCATCATTTGGCTGTTTTACTTGGAAGCCACCTGTTACTTATGATATCTTTATTTTTAATGGATTGATCCATATGTTTTTGCTAATGTCTGTGACAACCCATTTTAGGATGACAAAAATGTGGCACATTTGACACATGTGAGTGAAATGCAAAAGAAAATCGAGACCTTGGCAAGGATCACTCAAATATTGAAAGACGTCATACAGAACAAGGTATAAACCCTCTCTTTCTCATGGAAGGTGATATGTAGCACGAGTGGGATCATATAAATCATTTTCTATTCATATAAGCAAAACCATGCTATTAAGCTTCTTCTATAATGAAAAATGCAATTCCTCAGTTAGTCCACAAAAGTCTTATTGTATTTATGAGTATGAACTGAGTGATTGAAGTTAATGATGTGATTTGTTTGTTTATCGGACAGGATCGCATCATTGCCCGTCTCCAACAGCCTTATTCACTAGATTGCATTCCTGTTGAAGCAGAATACCAGGTAAGTCATGTGATAGTAATATGCGATTTGAGGGGACAACTAAATTGGTATAGTTGAAGAAATAAGACTAGACAATCAAATGCACTTCTTGGGTTGTTTGATGGCCCTTCTCTGCTTTGTTTTACAGAAACAATTTTCTGAGTTGCTAATGAAGGCCGCAAGTGATTATGGTGCCTTAACAGCGTCAGTGTCAGATTTCCAATGGAGTCAAAACTTTAAGGAGCCTCCTTCAGTCTGGGGGGTACGATTCATTTATGTCTCCCATATCATTCTGATACAATATTTATCGGACCGTAGCCCATCTTCAGATAATATAATACATTATTCTATCTCAATTGAATGCTTAACACAGGAAATGCTGCGTCCAATCCCTGTTGCCTTAGCATCATGCACACGATTCTTTGAGGCAATGTCCGCCATGAGAGAATCTTTTGCAACTCTTCAGAACCTCAGAGTGGGTAATTCTGCATCGTCTTTACCCACAACACCTGGGATTGACCCAACCCAAACTGACTCAACAGAGTGTGTGACTCCACTCCAATGGAGAAAAGACACAAGCTTTGACGACTTAGCCGTTCCAAGCATAGGAAGACAAGGCCATGGTCAAGAGATTAAGCAGGAGAGTGGTCAAGTTGAACGGAGACTGTCATGGCCTCCTTCCGTGAAAAAGAACAGTGCCTAAGAATGGTAAGTCATCTCAAATCAAACTATATTGTTCTTCGTTTTGATGATTTAGTAAATGAGGCATTGAGAGTTGATGGTTGTTTAAAGTCCAAAGATGTGAAGACAAAATTGAACAGAGTGTAGATATACCGATATGTCTATGTAAGATGTGTTTGGATGTCGGAATAGTAAAAATAAAAATATTACTAACTTTTGGATATCGAATGAATTTGGACGTAATATTTTTTTATTTTTTTTATCAAGCTCCAAAAACCTTAGGTAGTACTAGTAGATATCATCCCCTTTTGTCTAATATATAAAAAGTGAAAACTAATATATATATATAAATAAAATTATTTTAAATCATATTTGATTTATATTATTCAAATAATTAAAAATATTATATTATAATTTGTAAAAAAATATAAATAAAATTATAAACATTAAAATTTTAGTTTTTCGTTCAAATTTAATACAAAAGGTTTAGTATAATTTTATTTTAAAATTAAATTTTTTAATAAATGAAACAAATCAAAAGAATTACTTGTTATTAAACGAATACATTAAATATGAATGAATATTTTAAAATTTTAAATCGTCTAAAAAATTAAATCATGTAAAAGGTTCGTTTAAATCGTATTTATATCAATTTTTTTATCAAACAACAATTTCTAGAAAATATGTTCTATAAGATGGTTTAGGGATGGACAAATAGCGAATATCCGTCAATATTCGATTATTCGTATTCGTCGAATATTCGATTTTACTATTCGTATTTGTATTCGTAAATATGGATATTCGTAAATTCGAATATCTGCAAATATTCGGATATTCGTCGGATATCCGTATCCGTAATAAAATCAATTTTTAAGAAAATTAATAAAAAAATTCTAAATAATTTATATTTTAGTCCTTAGATTAGAGTTAAAACTTTTATAATTTATATTTTAGTCCTTAAATTTTAAAAATAATAACTATTTCTTTATATTTTTTATATTTGATCTGAAAATCAATTATAATAATTTTTTTATTTATAATTTGATATTTAAAATTAATTTATTATATATATATCTATATATTAAATAAATTATCTACTTAGTACTTACGGATATGAATAATTACAAATAATTGACTATACCATTTGTATTTGTATTTGTCGAATATCTAAATTCCGGTATTTGTTTCTACGGATATTTACTTTTTCGGATCGAATACGATTCGAATACGAATCGAATACGAATATTTCGGATATTTTGCTAAGCCCTAGGATCATTTATAAAATGGAAAATAAATGCAACTTTTTGCAAAATTAAAATTGTGAAGTTGACAACACTAATTTGAATGACTATTTTACATGAAATGAAGGAAAATAATACATAGTTCGAGATGGGTCTAAAACATAAATATGGTTAGAGGAGCAGCTCTACTAATTCTATTGATTGCTATAGGACCCATAGCATAATTAATACATCTAATTGCGGTCTGAAAATGTAGAGTATTAATTTAAGATATATTCGTTAAACCCTATAAATCTAATCACCTTTAAGCATCCTAATTAGTGCCTAAGAAGTAGACCGCCTTAAATGCAATTACTATGGTTTGATTTACCATGTTTTCTATTTATTTTTAAATTTTTTTGCTGGTTTAATGCCATTATGTAATTTTAAAATTAATAATGCTAAAATTCGCATGTAAACAAAATATTTGGTTCTGATTTTGTGCCCACGTTTTGGTGTGGTGCAAATAACGTGATTTTGTAATAATTCATCAAACTTGTAAAATTATTTATTATTATTCTTATATTGGGACCCACCACGAGCTCGGATAATCTTTGGAGGATTCATTATTTGAATGGGTTTTGATCATATACATACGTCCAAATCTTGATTTGGTCGTGGGCCCATACTCTACAAAACCCACGCGCTGAAGAGCGTGTTGCTGCACTTATTATCTTTTATCCATCTTTTGTCATCTCTAAAATATAAATTTATTTGTAAAAATCATTATTATTTTTCAAAAAATAAAAAAAAATCGTTTATTAATTAACCAATTTAGTTAATTAATTAGGATATTCGCATTCCATAGTGGTAAGATTATGGGTGTGAAAGAATGATTCACCATGGACACTCCCATCTAACTTTTGAAGCATATTCTATTGATTATGTTACCTTCATTTTGTTATATATTCCATTTTATAATTTAAAAAAACGTGAAATAAATTATACGAGTACATAACTTAACATAACTATTATATTTAGCACAGCAAATTCTATAACCATCTTTTTATATAATTATATTCTCGATCCTTTATTGAACATTCATTCCAAAAAATAAACTAAAAATCATAAATAAAGGACGTCTAATCTGGTTTTTCAGTCTGAACTTGGATTTCAAATTTTTAAAAATTAGACTCTAATCTCGTAGTTCAGTTTGGATTGTCTGGATTATGTAGTATTGGACCCGAGATAATCCAAATGTTATTTGGATTATTTGAAAACTGGGTTAGATTAGATTTCAGATTATTCTGATTATTCGGGTTTTTTTTAAGTTGATTGAGCTTCGAGTTTTTTCAGGTTGTTTGATGATTTTTTTCAATTAGTTCGGATTTCAGAGAATTATTTGGATTTTAACAAAAAAAAAATCAAAGATAGCATAAAAAATAACAAAAATACAATACTAAATCTAAAAACTCTATATTCCGAAAATGTCAAAATAAATTCTAAGCAAATCGAAAGTTTAACGAGTTTAAATTAACCAAATAATTTAATAAATACATGATATTGAGATATAAAAACATTCCAAAGATTCAATCACATATTAAAATAACTTTTAGCGTCCTCCAAAACAAAGAATAAAACAAGATAAACAGATTCCAAATAACAAAATTCTGCAAAGATTCGAACCCAACACAACTATTTTGTGACCAAAGAAAGGTTTAAACAATATCCAAACAAGAACAATCAATCTAACAACTTTATCCATAACTAATCAGAAACTCGGTCAAAAGATATTAGACATAAAAGTAGAACCAATCGAAGAGACAAAGTTATATGTGATTCAGATAAAAATGGAGCAGATTTACATAGAAGTAGAAGATCAAAGACAAACGAAAAGCAATGTGTTTCACCAGACAGTCACACAATAGGACATCAAATTACTTAATAAAGAAATAAGAAGAACCCATCATCACATCAATAATCTAATCAACGTGAAAACTTATATGGATCTAAAATGAGTTAGTTCGACTAAGCTTGACTCATCTTCAAAACAAGTTGGAAAATCTCAAACTCAGCTTAACTCGCCAACACTACAAGAAATTTAATAATTCCATACTACAAAATCTGTCCCTAATCCGTTCGCAAACGCGCGTTGCAAAACATATCCGTCCGCAAATACAAACAGAAAAATAGTCTGCAAACCGTCCGTAATTTCGAACTACAACACCGTCACGAAATCGATGCGAAACCGGCCCGATTAAGGACGAAAAACACTTTGGAGTTTTGGGACGGGTCGCGACCCGTCTGCAAACTGTAAGGACGGGATGCGACTCGTCCTTAATATTTGCGGACTTGACATCAATTTTTTTTAAAAAGTAAAAATTCAAATTTAAAATTTTAGATTGATATTAATTAATTAGTGTTTATACATTATTAACATTATGTATTTACAAACTTGTAGTAATTGGGAATTATCGTCGTCGTTGTTAGAATCATTGTTTTCGACAGTATCCCAATTGATATTGGACATGTATTCCTTCATCATCCTAAGCCATTGTTGACGTTCCCTTCTTGATCGTTCAACTTCCCTTCTTGATTTTTCAAATTCCTTTTCTAGAGCGTTGAACAATGAACTTTGTTGTACTAATTGTTCTTGCATCTTTGAGATTGTGTTTCGCAGTTCCTCGGTCGCGACTTTTTCCTTGCCTTTGGAGGAAATCGCATGTTTTGATGTCATTCCTCCAAGACCAAATAAACGACCTTTGTATGGCGTTACGTGCTGCAAAAAGAAATATTAAAATTAAATTTAAATTATCAATAAAAAATTTATTGCAAAATTATAATTAATTTACCTCGAAATACATATCGTTATATTCTTCTTGAGTTAGAGTAAGTTGCGTCCTATCTTCTATCGGTGGGATTTGGGACACTCGTTCTGATACCATGTTCAGAACAACGTCGTGAATATGTTTCACTCTGGTATCTACCCACGAACCGTCGGATTTCTTCTTGTGTGTACGTTCCAACAATTCCACATAAGACGGTTCACATCCCTTCTCTTTCGCCTAAAACAAATTTAAAATTTATGTTTTTACTATTAAGCAAATGTTAATCGTATTAAAATTTTTAAAAAATTTAAAATCTTACCAAATCTTTGTAAACCTCCGCGAAAGAGCGGAAACCAACAGTATGTGCATTTATCCCATATCCCGCTCTATCGGAACGACGAGATGACTAGCGCGTCGGCTTTTTTCCTTAAAGCTGGGATCATCCCAATAGGCACACATCTGTTCTCAAACATTATCTGGCATCCAAACAGGCTTGTCTTTTGTCTCCCGATCTCTTTTCAATTCGTTTGAAAGAGATTTCAGTCGTATTCCCGCAGCTCGTTCAAATTCAAAATTTACTAGCCCGGTTATTGCAGGATTCCAATAAAATTTTTGCTGAAAATAATGAATAATTATTTATTGAAATATTATTTTAAATTTTAAATTTAGAGTTAAATGAATATTAAAAAACATACCACGAAAGCTTTCCAGCACCGTTCCTTGATATCGGGATCGGTTCGCATCCAGTTATAACATGGATGATCATAATCAGCTTTTATTGTCTTTGTTATATGACGATTAAGATGTTTAATACCAAACGTATTAAAACAAAATTAAAAGTAAATTAAGACCTGATTAATTAAATAGTTACAAAATTAAATTTAAATTTAGTTTATATACCAAAGTGCTCTGGTTGCACGATCCAGATCTATACAAGGAAGTTTAAGTCTTTCCTCATCCATCACTAAAAATTCTTCAACCGTTGGTTCCTGATGCATCGGAGACTCGCGATGCATCATTGGCTCGACCGGAGGTGGCATTTGGTGATAAAAGGGATACAACATATATTGTGCCGATCGAGTGTTCGGATATAAATTCGGATTCATAAAATCCGAAAAATACCGTATCTGACTGTCTCTGGTGTTGTGGAAGAGATGAGCCATTTTCACTTTCCTCATATGTTGAACGGTTTCTGGTGTTACCGCCTCTTCCAACGTGACACAACATACTAAAATTGTAATTTAAAATATTATATAAAATTTTAATACAATGTTTATTTTAAAAATTTTAATTTCTAATTAAACATTAATTTATTGTAATATAATTTCAAGAACGCATATAATTTAATATATGTGTTTTTTAATTTTAAAAATTTGCGGTCTGCAAATTTGCAGACGTATTAAGGAGGAATTTACTTTGTTGTCCTTAATATGTACCTAAATTTAGGGACTACTCTTTCTGTCTACAAAATCCATCCAAAAATGATAATTTTCTTGTAGTACAAAAAACTAAATGGCTCGCACGTTAAGCTATTTAATTTTAAAAATTGTAACATATTAATATTATGCATTAATCATCCTCAAACCAAAATAAAAATATAAAAAAATATAAAAACATTCATTCAAATACAGAGTTATTAAATATCAATATAGTAATGAGAAAAATAAATTTACCGAATATCCAATAAAATAACGAGTATAGAAACATAGTTTTATAACATTTTTTAAAATATATTTTTTCTTTATTTTGTAATAAACATGTATTAATTTTGTAGAAATAGGAAATAATAATAATATAATAAGTAAATAATATACTATTTTTAAATATTTTATTAAATTAAAAAAATATATATATAAAAATAGAAAAACATGTGATTTGCTTGTGATTTTTTATTCAGTTTTTGAGTGAATTTGTTAGCCCACGAACTAGTTCGTCTAAGCTCTAATTCGGTTTCGATTCAGTTTGTGAGCTTGTTTTTAAACTAGCTGAAGAATATACAGCTCGACTCGTTCTAACCCAAAATCCGTACACAACCTCCAAAAAACCTCATTATATTTCATAAACGACCAACATATCAACAAGATATTGAAAGACAACAAAATCTGCAAAAGTAAAAAGGAAGCAGAAGACGATAGAAAGAATTGCATACATGAGTTGTTCCACAGACGACACTAACCAGAGATGACGATGTGGGATAACGATGTGGGGGAAGAGAAAAGTTTATGTGGTTTGTGAAATTACGGTATGGAAAAAGAGAAGAGTCGATGTGGTTTCTTACTTTGGTTTGGTTTGGACGACAATTAATCATGCGTTGCAAGAGAAAAAATCAGATTTTTTTTTTCTTTTTTGTAGTTTGGATTTTTAGAGTTCTTCAAGTTATACACGATCCTAAATGTATCGATCCGAAATACAAAATGATTTAAATTATTCGAATCGTTCAGATCTAGATTGATCCAATTTGAGAAATCCGGATTGGATATTCCTATCATAAATGATATATTAAAAAAGTAACCAAATATGTGTTGTAGCTCAGCCGTAAAAACACATCTCAAGATGATGGATAGATGCAATTTCTTTAAAAATGCATATCCCCATTTTGGGGTATGCAAGGCAAATAACTGTACAATATACGGAGTACCCAGAAACAACGAATCTAGTTCGAGTCACACACGACGGCGACTACGGCTAGGACGTCGTCGCCATAGTGTGTCACTCTAGATGAGTCTCTGGGTACTCCGTATATTGTACAGTTATTTGCCTTGCATACCCCAAAATGGGGATATGCATTTTTTAAATGTAACTAAGAATTGAAATTATACTACTTATATTTATTGAATACTGGACATAAATTATAAATTATATACAAGTATAAATAACTATAAATCTTAATTTTTTGGATTAGATTAAATCAAATTCATTTGATCAAGGTCTAATTTATTGTAATTTCAATACTTTAAAGTTAGATCTGAATAAAAAATTATGAGAAAATATGTGATTATATAATAATCAATCATGTTACTCATGAGCCTTTAGTTGGTGTGTGTATAAATATGCATCTCTCTCTCTCTCTCTATATATATATATAGAAATACACACATAGATACATACAATACAATGTCTCTTAGTAGTTCATGCGTGCGGTGCAAATTTATGCGGCTGATGACGAGGATGAAGGTTGTTGTGTATTTCAAGATATAAATCGATTCTTGCATGTCTCTTAGATGTGTCGAGCTCCCCTTTTGACACATTATTCCCCTCATTAATTTTATTAATATTTTTTTAGGAAAGTAGAGATATGAAAAAATTGACCATTTTGGTCAAGGGATGGAATCAATTTCAATTTTGATTATTATTTTGTTATATATGTATATATATATTTATGATCATTCCTAAATTCGAGGCTAAATATTGTTTATAGCAAAAGTACTTGCCATGATTTGAATTTTGTTGGTTACAAATTATTTACCAAAATTAATCTATGGTTCATGTTAAACTAATGTTCTCTCTATATATTATATAATACACATAATAGACTCAACATATTATTCACATGAAATATTGTACAATTTTTTTTTGTTTGTATTAGAAAATATAGAAAATTTATGTCATTAAAATTCAATCTTTTTGTACTTTTAAATTTGATTTGGAATTATTATGATTATTATCTTAAAAGTGATTATTTTTTTAATTATTTGACAATATAATATTTACCAATGGGAATTAAAAATAATAATTTCATAGACGTGAAAAATGCGGTGTGGCTTTCAAAGCTAGAAATCTTACAGGAGGAGCTATAAATAAATTATCCAAACACTGAATTCTACACATTAAAAAAAGGTCTCACGCGCTTGGGGTTCGAGTTACCTTTATCCCACGCGCTTCTCTCTCCACGTTCTCACCGATTCTTTTTTCTCTTCGCCGGAGATATAAAAACCGACGACTTGGGGCCAAAAGGACAACCTTTCTCCGTCTTCCTCGGCAACTGCATTTTACCCTTTTACCCTTCCCATTCACAGTACGTCTTCCATCTGTCTCACCCTTCTTCTCTCGCCACCAAGCCTTCCATTCCAAGTAAACCCAAATTCTCTCTTTCTCTCTCTTTCCTTCTCTCTCTGGCTTCTCTCTTCGGGAGAGGAATTGGAATTTCGAATTTTGTGCGGGATTCGTTGATTCTCTGGTGCTGAATTTCCGGTTTTTTCTTCCCCTCCCCGTGGTTATTTCCACGGTAATGGTGTCTCCGATTTGCCTGATTCGATGTCGGTGTATGGCTCTCCGGCACTTTTCATTCGCCGGTGAACAGTATTGATCGGTGAAATATAGCTTTATGCATTCGTCCGTCGTTTCTTCGTTGCTTTTTCTGCTTTTCTATGAACTTGGGAGGTAATAGGTTCACATCTTCCTCTCGTAGCGAAGTTTTTCCGATGAAATCGTGGGGAATTCGGGCATGTTTGCATGATAATAGGGGAGACAATTGACTAATCGTAAATACATATTTGAATTATCCAACAGAATCTCCAATTCAAGATAATCTCCTAGATATTCTAACAAACATTTAAATTCAAATCTATATATATTTACAATTAGATGAATTTCTCGGACTTGTCATTTACTCATTTGCAGTGGGTTTAGACGATTTTGAGACGAATTTGGCGTTGAAGTCCGGAATTGGAGTTCAAATTTCGAATTTGATGGATAATGGAGATGAGGGAAAATGCGTGTTCCCATTGACGAGTCTCCAGATCGGGTAAGCTCTTGTGGTTCTTTTTTTTTGTTTTTAAAATTCTTGATCCCGTTGGTTCTTAAAGTTTCCAAATCTGTATTGATTATGTTCATTCAGATTTGACCTTTTTGCTGAGTTTTCTTAGACAAATCCGATTACCATTGATGAAGAGTTTAATAATTCATAGAATTTGCCTGCTCCGAGTTGTGTGATTGTTATATACCCAAATAGGATCTGTTTGTAAAAACTTCTGATTGATTAACTGTGTCTTTAATGTATTGGTAATTGTATGAAATTAACGAAACAATATATCATTATAATCAGAACAATGTCTGTTTTTGGTTTTGACAATTTATTATTCTCAAGGCTTATTTAATTGTTTCAGATCGTATTATTGTGTCTAATCTGAATCAATTCCATTTACAGTTGTGCTCAGAAACTGATATCTGTTTCTTTGACGCTTTCGATTGCAGAGACTTGCAGTCATATCTTTCTGATCTGAGTATTTTCCTAGCCAATGAGAGTAAGAAATTTTACATTCTGGTGGACAATAGGCCATGGTTGAACCCTGGTCCTCGAACTGCTCGTTTGTGGCAATTGATGGTTACCAAGGTTGTAAAAGATGCCTCATTTACGTTTTTCTTCGTTGTTCATACGAAAACTATCACGAATTGAAACATATTTGTGTTTAAATTGCAGTCCAGACTGTCCCCTTTTGCAAACACAAAGCGTCGTAAGGATAAAACATCGCAGAAGCAGAAGCAGAAAGAGATTTCTTCTGGCTCTAACTCTAACGATATCAAATTGAAGAAACTTCAGAAATGGTTCTCATTGATTGATGCAACAACATTCACAAAGAAACAAGTGCCTGCAAAGAAATTGCAAAGCGCATTGTTTCTGAAGAATGAGTTGCATAAGACCTTGTATGGTTTCATCGTATTTGAAGTTGAATGGGCGAACGTGAGGGGCATTAATTACTTGAATGAGCTTCAGGTACTAACTCCTGCAACTATGGTTTTGAGTCAATTTGTAGGTTTCTACTTGTTTCTCACTTGATTTCTGTTGTTCACATAGACGGATACTTCTCTTGCTATCGAAGCTAAGGTCATGCGAAGGTGGGAGTTCGAAAGCATAAATCAAGCCGCGACAAGTATGTCCGGATGGTTCTCCGGGACAAAAACGGAAAAGTCTTGCTTGAAGAAATATCTTGATTCAACTATAGGTAATAATATCATTATCTCTAAAAGTCCAGATTTTTCTCGAGTTTTTGCCTTGAATTTGTAATTGTTGTTCCAGGGGAGGTCTTTTATGATGCTGAAGCAGATTTTGCAAGAGCGACAAAGGTTGATGATGAAGAAAACCTTTTCAACGACGATCTTTCTGTTGACAATGATTCTCCTTGCAGTAGCAGAAATTTCTTTGATGTTTACCCATGTAATAGCTCAGATTATGATGAAAGCGAGCCTCACACGCCACCTCCAACGGGTCCTTACAAGAGAAGGAGAGTAACTAAAGCAGGCAGCACGGGACTTGAGGTTGATGTTTATATGGAGGAAACACCGAAAAGAGAAGACAACATGTCAGATCACTGGGAAAACCATGTGACTGATGGGGAAATCGGTGAAGCAACTCAGTATAAGGATGTCCTCGTTCTTGTCAGATTTAATGACCGTGACCTCCCTTTCAAATTACGAGACATTATAATGGCGGACACCCGTTTGCTTACTTTACATGAGGCCGGGCTTCCATCGTGGGTCTTGTTTCTGCAATCATATCCCGGATTTTGTCATCTTTATCGACCCTGGATGTGCCCTCTTGCCAGAGCATTATACGTGATTATCTCAGTCATCACTGTCGTGATAGGATTTTACGATCTGTACAAAAATGTACCTGTTCTGAAGGCTACTGCATCTCGGCTATGTGGACCTCTGTTTGACTGGATTGAAACATGGGACATGGTTTCACGGATCAAGTACTTGGGAACAATGCTGTTTCTTCACAATTTTCAAAAGGCTGTCAAGTGGGCTTTGGCAATGGAACGTGCTATGCATTCGTTCTTCTCGTTTCTTGTTATGCCCTTAGCAAAGCCGCTCATAGACGCTCTTGAACTGCTCTTTCCGCTGTGGAACTTACTGGCTGAAACCGTGGATAGCTTCGTTTCTGTGGTTTGGGTAATCGTTGGGTCGTCCTGCAACCTCGTTGGTGATGCTGTTGACTTGGTGCTTTTGCCCATATGGTTTATCGCCTCGCTAATTTGGAGTGTCAGTAAGTATTACAACTACGAGACATACCGTAAGATTGCTGTAACTATTGATCTAAAGTTTTCGCCTTTTGATGTTTGCAGCAACTTCCATTTTGTTGCCATTATTCTGGATCATCTGGGAAGTGGTATATGCACCGATTCGAGTGGTTCTTGCTTTCGCCAATATTTTGGCTTTCGTATTCTCAAGCGTATTCGATGTTCTCGGGGACTTATGGTTGTACATGAGCAGCATACTCCAGCTTGCATCAGATTCTCATTCAACTGTAAAGACCTATGAAGTCTCTATGTGGCGATCTCTTTGGAACGACCTCTTCTCTCATGTCAGTAAACAGTTTCAAATCTCCCCCGAAAGAAATGAATTTAATTCATGCATCTGGTTTAACGAGTTTTTCGCTTCCATCATTTTCAGATCTTTCGTGCTGTCAGGAGTATATTACATGGGTTTGTGGCGTTCTTCGCTGCCTGCAACAGGCATCGGCTTAGGTACAATATCTTTTTCCAAACACCATGGAACAGATCGAATTCGATTTGTATATAAAATTTTAATCTGAAAAGAAGTGATGACCCTTGTGAGATATGGTTTTGATTGAAGCATATATAATCACTCACAAGACTTCATCCGGAGAGTAATTGGAGGAGCCCCAAGATTACAATGCGTGGATTCAAGACTTGCCAGGTCCATGTCCAGCCATCAACGTACGGTGAGTCTCAATATGGATTCCCTTTCTGTTTATTTCTAAAATATGTACCTTCATTTCTAAAATTACACTTTCGAGTGTTCGTTATCGTAAAGATTTTACGAGTTTGTGGTATTTGTAGGGAGAGACGAGGCGGAAATTGCACGTCGAGTAGATCGGATCGGTTTAAAAGAGAATGTTGTTCTTCTGATCTTCTTCAATTCTTTTATTACCCATCTACGACGAAGGTGTATGTGTATGTGTAATCCCATCTTTTGTTCTTTTCTTCTTTTGTATGGCCATTTTGTCCTAAACCGGCCTCCTTGTAAATAAGAGAGCAAAAGAGGGGTAGTTTTGGACCAAAAATTATGCTTACAAATGTTTCATAAATCAATGTTGATTTGAACAAGGAATCCTTATTATATCCACGTTCTTATTGATAAATGAGAATAAAAGATTTTGAAATTCTTTGAATTGACATTTTTTTCTAAAAAGAATTATTAAATTTGTGTTGTCTTGATTTGTTACAAATTATAAGGAAAAATTTTAAAATTGAATAAATCTTAGAAATTTTTCGATAAAACAAAATATAACTTTGATTTCTCAATATGATATGTATATATATATATATATACTATTATTCTTTATTGGTAAAAATAGTCTTAAAATCTTCGAAGCACCGATTCCTATAATAGTTACATATAGTCGCGTATGTGTTGGAGAGTTGTCTTGTTGTTGTATTTAACCGAATGTTGTTACGTTGTACATACTATATATATGATGTATATATAATTCAAAAATAATAATAAGTCCATTGTTGTACACAAATATCAAAATAATAATAAAAATAACAAATCTAAATATTATACACATATTAAAACCGAGAGAAAAAGACAAACATGTACAACATGGCTTCAAAACTAGTTAATATTGATTTTTATTTTAGTATTTAATTATTTAAATAAAATAAATTAAATATTGATATAATCGGATTATTGTAAGAAAATTCGATAATTTATATGCGGAAACAATTATCGATAATCAACCAAACAATAAATAAATCACTTACTTGAATTTTTTTTATGCTTTCCATTCGGTAGGAATTTTTCTCCAATGTCTAATTCTTTCAATTTCTCCTTGGATATCTCTTTAAATGATATAAGAGAGTTTTTGTTTTGTGTTTTTATTAATGGTATTACGGTATATAAGTTAAAAGGCATTTAAACATTTTTGTAATAATGAAAAGACATGTCCTAAAAACATGTCTTTTGATACATACCCTTTAAATTTTATTAATTACAATAAATCCTCAATTTGTAATTAATCACAAAACAATCATTAGATTTCTATAATTGCGGATGACACGGAGATTTTCACCCGATAATTGTCTCATCAATACAACACTAATCATCACCGTGTGTACCTTAATAACAATTATCAAATACTTATATTTATATGAATCAACGTTAGAATAAAATTTCTAACATTCTCCCACTTGATTCATATATGACAAGTATATATAAAATCGTTGAGCTCACTTAAATGATCATATATACGAGTCACAACCTTATAAGAATTAAATTGACCGAATCATGGCGGTCACGGGCCTGGTAAACGTCCTGATTCCTTCCATGTATCACAAATCAATATAATTCAAACAACTGTAATTTGATAAGATAGATATCCAAAATTATCTTATCCCACAATGTCTTTAAACAAAGACTAAATATCTATAATCATAACAAATATGCATAACTGAAATATGATCATAGATAAGCAAAATCAAAACTTATATTGGTATCTAAGGTTCAAATAAACTTCAATGTGCAAGACTTATATTCATACATGTATAATC
>CM071863.1:1852232-1882801 GCA_036759665.1 Gynandropsis gynandra | reverse complement strand
CGCATTATCACAATATATGTTCATCGGTTTAGCAATGGTACCAACGATGCCTAAACCATGATCAAAATTGCACAACCACAAAGATTGAATTGTAGCTTCAAAGCACGCTACAAATTCGGCCTCCATAGTGGAAGTAGCAATGACAGACTGCTTACCACTCTTCCATGGAATAGCTCCCCCAGATAGAAGGAACAAATAACCAAATGTCGATTTTCGAGTATCCGAGCATCCGACATAGTATGAGTCTGAATAACCAACAATCTCAAGATTGCTAGTTCTTCTATATGTGAGAATGTGATCCTTGGTGCCTTGTAGATATCTTAAAACTTTCTTTGCAGCTCTCCAGTGAAATTGTCCGGGATTTGATTGGTAACGACCCAATATACCAACCGAAAAACTGATATCCGGTCTAGTACAAGTCTGAGCATACATCAAACTTCCGACTAAAGAGGCATAAGGAATGTCATCAATTTCCCTACGCTCTAAGTCCTTCTTAGGACATTGGGATAGACTGAAACGATCCCCTTTCTATATGGGAACCGGACTTAGTGAACATGATTCCATTTTAAATATTTCTAAAACCTTGTCGATGTAAGCCTTTTGAGACAATCCCAAAATTCCTTGTGATCTGTCTCGAAATATTTCTATTCCGATCACATAGGAAGCCTCACCCATATCTTTCATCTCAAAATTACTAGAAAGATAATCCTTAACATCATGTAATAACCCACGATCATTGGCGGCAAGAAGAATATCATCTACATACAATACAAGGATCATAAACTTGCTTCCTACAATCTTTATGGAGATACACCGATCAACGGTCATTTCTACAAACCCATATGACAATACAATATCATTGAACTTCAAGTACTGACAATACAGTATCATTGAATTTCAAGTACCATTGTCGGGAAGCTTGTTTTAATCCATAGATAGATTTCTTCAACTTACATACCAGATTGCTTCTACTTGTGGTCTCAAAACCTTGAGGTTGATCCATATATACCTCTTCTTCTAAATCTCCATTGAGAAAGGTTGTTTTAACATCCATTTGGTGAAGCTCAAGATCAAAGTGAGCCACCAAAGCCATGACAATCCTTAAAGAGTCCTTTCTAGAAACCGGAGAGAAAGTCTCTTTGTAGTCAATACCATTCTTTTGAGTGTAACCTTTGGCGACAAGTCTGGCTTTATACCTCTCGACGTTGCCCTTAGAGTCTCGTTTGGTCTTCAAGACCCATTTACAACCAACTTTTTTAGAATCCTTCGGCAATTCCGTCATTTCCCAAACATCATTGTCATCCATAGATTTCAACTCTTCCTTCATGGCCATCAACCATTTGTCAGAATTTCTACTGCTCATGGCTTGGTCAAAAGAGACTGATCATCATTCATGCTCAAGTCATTTTCATGTTCAAGTGCATAACACATATAATCATTTGAAATAGCTGGTCTTCTATCTCTAGTAGACCTCCTCAAAGCTATTCCTTCTTGAGGTTGCACTTGTTCATTTGCTTAAACATTTTCTTGCTCTTCTTGAACAATGGCATCGGTAACTAGGTGTGGAATATCCATTTTTTGTTGTTCCATATTCACGCCCTTTGGTTGTACTACAATAATAGGAGCATTAACATAAGATGAATCACTTGATGGATTTTGGTCCATCAACGACTCTTTTATCTCGATATCGCGTACTCCCACACTCCCACTGATTTCGCCATTTTCAATGAAGCGAGCATTCCCAGACTCTACAATTCTCGTACTATGGTTTGGACAATAGAATCTATAACCTTTTGACCTCTCTGGATATCCAATAAAATAACCACTAATGGTTCTGGAATCCAATTTCTTTTCATGTGGATTATATATCCTCACTTCGGCTTGACAGCCCCATACGTGAAAGATGTCTTAAACTAGGTTTCCTAGATGTCCACAGTTCGTAAGGTGTCTTAGGAACTGCTTTACTAGGTAACCTATTCAATATGTATACAACTGTCCTCGATGCATACATCCACAATGAAATAGGTACAGAACTATTACTCATCATACTCCTAACCATTTCCATCAATGTACGATTACGCCTTTCTGCAACGCCATTTTGTTGTGGCGAGCCGGGCGTTGTATATTGCGCACAAATGCCCTTAGACTCAAGAAGTTTCTTATATGGACCTGGAATTTGTCAACCTTCTGATGTCTTTCCATAATATTCACCACCTCTATCGGAACGTATTACCTTAACCTTTCTATTTAGCTGTCTCTCAACCTCCGTAATGAATGTCTCAAGGACATTAACAGATTGAGACTATTCATGCAACAAATAAAGGTAACAATACCTAGAGTAATCATCAATGAAGGTGATGAAATACTTTTCACCGTCCCAAGACAATACATCAAAAGGACCACAAATATCTGTATGTATTAAATCGAGTAATCCGATACTCCTTGTGGCAGTATGTTTAGACACATGTTTGGTTTGCTTACCCTTAATGCAATCCACACAAGTATCATTCCAATCGGTAAAATCCAACTGAGACAAAACATTAATTTTAATTAGTCTCATAATCCTCTCCTTGGATATATGATCGAGTCTTTTATGCCACAAGTCAGCGGAGGACTCGTTAAGTGCATTCCTCTTCATACCAACATCATGTTCAGTCAAAATATGAAACAGGGAATTAATAAATTTAGAACTTAGATTGAAACAATACAAAGTATCTGATAATAAACCAGTACCACATAGGTTTTTACCACGATACAATGAAAAACAACCATGTCCAATCTTAAATTTAAAACCTAATACATCCAACCTTGAAGGGTACCATATAGGTTTTTACCACGATACAATGAAAAACAACCATGTCCAATCTTAAATTTAAAACCTAATACATCCAACCTTGAAGCGGAAACAAGATTTCTAGAACAATAAGGAACATATAAAAAGTTTTCTAGATCCAAGCAATAGCCCGTATCTAACACGATTCTATATGTCCCGACACCTTCAACTCGAGCTTTCATCCGGTTTCCCATAAATAGAAAGCTTTCACTTTCCGAAATTCGTTGGAGATTAGGTAACCCTGTATAATATTAGACACATGAGTGGTTGCACCAGTATCAAGCCAACAAGTATTAGAAGGTACTTCAATCAGATTTGATTCGAAGCATACTGAAACGAAATGTATACCTCGTTTTTCAAACCATGCCTTCCTTTTTCAGGCAATCAGCCTTCTTGTGCCCAGGTTTGTTGCAAAAGAAACATTTCAGATTTCCTTGCCCTTCACCATGCTGCACCTTATATGGCTGCTTTCCCTTTTTCTTTCTTTTCTTACTTGGAGCTTTGTCGCCACTTGAACCAGCATTTGGATGGCCACGATAAGCAAAATTGGCTTGGGGATATTTGACCTTAAGGTCTTCCTTTTGCCTTGCTTCCTCTTGCATGAGCATGGCCTTGGTATCCGAAAGAGACCATTTTTCCTTGAGTTGGTTGTAAGTTCTCCGAAATTGCTTGAAATCATCACCTTTGCACGATTTAAGCATGAACTCAACTAACACACGCTCACCAAGATCAATATCCAAACTTTTGAGCCGGTTGTAGGTATTTACCATATGAGTGATATGGTCATCCATAAACTTAGATATGTTGTACTCTCTCGTCGATAAGACATTAATGAGAGCAGCAACAACATACTTATCCACAATGTCTGTCATAGTACACTTTTTAATCTCAGCAAGGAATTCCTTCACATTTTCAGTCTTAGGTTGGGAAGGCTTAATATTAGCCGATATGCTAAGCTTGAGAAAGCTCATCATAAGCCTATTCAACATGTCCCAATTCTCCCACAGTTTCTTGTCTGCCTCAGAAGTTGTATCAGTTGGTTTAGTGGGCTCATCCATAATGAGAGCTGAATCGAGTCCCAAAAGGCCAGCATTTAGCTTCACATATTTGATCCAATCATCATAATTATGCCCATTAAACTTGATACCATTGGCAGTCATGCTTAACATAGTGGAGACCACTGCAAAATAATCACATATCATATTTAATTTGCTTTGAATTAAGAAAACTATTCAGACTATATAGCTTATACTAAAATATTGTATTTAAATTCACCTTGGACAGAATCTAAACACAATCAACATGCATCAAACAATTTATATAAGATTAATCACAATGTTAACTTAACATATAAGCCATCTTTGGATGTACATCATATGTTAATAAAAAAGGTTCATAATCTACTTCAATTGTTATTAAACATGAGTAAGATCTACCTTTGGGTAACCGTATAACTACATGTTAATAACTATGAATATTTATCATCATTCTTAAATGTCATTATGAAGTTAAACATTTATATAAATAATTTAAATCATTAATTAATTCGAGTGGGTCACTTTTGTGACTAACGCACTCACTTAAAATTAATGAATTAAATTACGTGATCTAAATAAATGACATACCTAGAATTCCGTATGTTCATATATTTAAGACCATTTCTTTTGTTTAATGAAATAAAACATGGTCTAGTGGCTATGCCAAGACCAACATCACAATTAACCCGGGTTCGAAGCGTCCAAACACTGTTTTCCCCGTCGATTTGATACGAAACCACCGAAATTCAAAGAAACCAACCGTCGGGCGACTGGTTTCTGAATCACTTTGCACCGATTTGCTTCGAAATACCAAAATCCGAAAACAACCCAAATCCCACCGAAATTTGAAGCCGATTCATCGACGAAACCATTGGAGGTCCGTCGGTTTAGAATCCGACCACCACAAGACGTTGTTTGACGCCGAAATTCTGAAATTCGGCGGAGCAACCCGAAATGCGGAAGTGAATCGTAATAGAATAATTAAGTCAACCAAAACAATAGATAAATCACTTACTTGAATTTTCCATGTTTTTCATTCGGCAGGAATTTTTCTCCAATGTCTAATTCCTCCAATTTCTCCTTCAATCTCTCTCTGATATAAGAGAGTTCTTGTTTTGTGTTTTTGTGAATGATATTACAGTATATCAATTAAAGGGCGTTTAAACATTTTTGTAATAATGAAAAGACATGTCCTAAAAACATGTCTTTTGATACACACCTTTTAAATTTTATTAATTACAATAAATCCTCAATTTGTAATTAATCACAAAACAGATTTTTATAATTGCGGAATGGCACAGAGGGATTTTCACCCGATAATTGTCTCCTCAATACAACACTAATCATCACCGTGTGTACCTCAATAACAATTATCAAATACTTATATTTATATGAATCAACGTTAGAATAAAATTTCTAATAATTATGGCTTGGTTAAACTTCAAACATTTTTTGTTAAACTTATTAAATTCGTATTTATCATTATTTGTTTAATCATAATAAACGTTTAGTTTACTAAAATGACACATTGTAATAGTTTATAATAACAAACCATATATTGTGTGATGGAAGATGTAATTTGAATACAATCCTCATATTATGCATTGTATATCTTAAGTTATGGTTAATGATTAAGAATTATAACAATCAAATAATTAATTATGATTTGATATGAATTTGGAATAATAAATACGATTTCAAGAGGTTTAAAAATGTGTATAGTACACGTTGTACGCACATGTTGTGCATATTGGTCACACACGGTGTACGAACGTTGTTTACCCGTTTTGTACAACTATCGTGGTAGAACTTATCACTAATATTGTACACAACATATTTATAAGTTATAACCCAAAATAATAATAATAATTGATTAACAATGTAGAATCAAAGTAGTAAATGACCAAAAGTCAAGCAACATCGAATGTTTCATAACAATACAATACTTATATAGAAGATCAAGAATATTGGTAGACCCTGATGGGAGAGACCGAGGTACATGTGATATTTCATTGTATACCAATTTGAATATGAGAGAACATCTCGTTTTTTGTCAATTTGTATGATAAAAAGTTCTTCAGCCTCCTTTAATGCAAACCTCACCCCGACTCAAAGCCTCAAAGTTAATGACCAAGCTCCTTGTTCGTTCATCAGAATTATCTCACAATTTCTATCGATCAAACCGTTCGACCTCGCAAAGTCTATTAGAAAATTTTGTATCATCACCCAAGTTCATATTAGTAAACATGATTAACATCATAAAGAAAGAAAGTGATATGATGATTCAGTTTCATTTGAGTGGTCATTTACCAATAAATCTACAACATGCGTTTGGCTTCCTCTCTTTTAGTGGCTTCCCTAATTTAGCAATAGAGAACACACATAAACCTAAACCTACTATGATTTAAAATGTCTAGACCGGGATTTTATTTGATATTCGATAACTTTGAATTCGATTTATTGTTTTGATATTCAATAACTTTATATTGAAATTTATATTTTTATATTTTATAATTTTTACTTTATTTGGTTTGATAATTATGTATTTTAGAGTTTTTTAAAATTAAATGATTTAGCTTGCGAACCAATTCGTTTTTTTTTTACAATTTAAAGGCAAACTGAACTAAGTCGAACCAATTCATTTTATACGTCTAATGTTATTGGCGTGAAAGATTAGCAGTCATTTTTGCACTAAAATGAATGTTATCTATTTCAAATGTCAAACTTAAAACATTTAGAGGCCAAAAAAGAAAAGAAAACTATGATGAACTCGAACATACAAACTTCTGAAAAAGACATACTAAAAGAGAGGAATCATTTTTCTGTTTTTTTTTTTGTCAACCATTGAATTATATGTATCAAATTCTAAGAATGCCTTAGATGCTAACGGACGGTCACCAATGTTTAACGCCTAAAACGCTTAGATGGATTCTAGACGAAATAGGTGAATATATATATATATATATATATATTATAATTAACAACTATTATAATCCAAATATTCATAAATAGATATCAAATATAAAAATAATTAAATAATAATAAACTAAAGAAATAACATTTTTTATTTTTTTTATAATTTTATTTCATCGCTAACTTCTCCATTTAATCTAAATATTTTCTATATATTTTTTTTAATTCTATTTCAATGTCAATGTCAACAATTATAATCCAAAATTTAATTTCTAACTATTCAATTCTATTTTTGTATATTTTCAATAAAATATTTTTTTACTGTACTCAAATTTAACATTAATTTATCCATTTAATCACTAGTATATATACAAAAAGTAAAATTTTATGTCTTTGTTATACAAAAATTGCATATAATTTATATAAATAATAAGAATAGTTCAAATATTAATTTTTACATTTTCAAATTTTTGCTTTGGAAAAAGATTCATATCAATTGAGATTCGTTAAAGAATAATAAAACATATCATATAAATTCAACTAAAAATATTTTTTGATGATGATAAAACTATATCGTTTTTTATTTATTGTTAATTAGCATCGTCTAGATTGCCTAATCGTTTAGATGGACAGTCGTCTAACTTGTTTAATCGACTAACGCCCCATCTAAGCCATTGCTTTCTTGAACAGTCATTATTTTTTTTTTATGTAAAATGGAGTGTTGAATTACAGCTTGCCCATCTGCGTCTTGACCCTATCCAAATTTTGGGTCAATTCGCCATCGTACTACCCAAAAAAAAAAGAGATTTTTTGCTTATTTCAAAGATAAAACAAAAAGATAAGGAGATATGGGCATTATTGATAACAATCACTCAACTCCTGGTTGATGGTATGGCAATGTTCTATTATACAACTTGTGGTGAAACACAGCTCCATGTGTATACTATGAATACATACATTACTTGATAAGAGAAATCAACCAAAGGGTTCATGATGCTATTTTATGCTTCGTACCTTGTGGAGCAAGAAAACGACAAAGGAACATGCTTCAAGCTTGAAACATCGAACAACTCCATGAACCTTTGGTCTGATACCCTGGCTTTCACCGCTGCAAATCTCTGATACTCAGCGAATATCGATGTCAAGCACCATTTCTGAAGTTTTCTCAAGCACCCAACAAGGCATCCCGTCCGGTGCTGCACCCACCATTTTCATTTCATCTCTTGTTTATTAACGCATGCGAGAGAGAGAGAGAGAGAGAGGGAGAGAGAGAGAGATTTTACATACCTTGCCTCGTTTGCAATGAATCAGAACAGGGTGGTTTTTTTCATCTGAGTGTAGAAAGGAGATTTGAATCAAGTTAGGAATGAATATGACTAAGCAACACATAATGACTTCCATTACCTCTTGTTTAAGGATTTTTAAGTTTTCTTACCTAGAAGGACTTGGAGTGCTTTGCGGATTTTATCGTCTGGAATATTTACAAAAGGTTCCTGAAAATTATAAAAAGAAAAATTATTGACATGATGTATTAGCTTCTAAGATCTTATGTCAAAATATCACTCACTGCATCATACATATTATAGTATTAACAAATCTAAAAACTAGCTTTTAGGATGAATTCTATGAACTCATGGGATCGGATTGGATCTATCATATGATGATTTCTTATCAATTGTTATCATTATCTCCCCACAATGTCGGTTCGACACAGAATGAACGACCTAGGAATGGTTGACCTGGGGACGACAGAGTGGGCCGCCTAGAGTAGGCTACCGGCGTGGACCAATGTGAACTTCGGAGCTTAAACGGGTGGAAATTGTTCGAATCTCAGAGTGCTCATTAGAGGGAATATGAACAATGCCTCATAAGGTCATGATACTTCCAACCCACAAACTACCTTTTGGGATGAAGTCTATGGACCTTATGGGATTGGTTTGGACCTAATATTATGAGTATCCTATTTGAGACAAAAGATTTAAGGAAACAAACACATTTCCCCTAGAGGACACAACCTTCTCAAAAGGAAGCATGGGACCAAACATTGACAACAGAAGAATATCTACTTTTACCCCCTTTTTTTATTTATTTATCAAGATTCCTATATCAACTCAAACTCTATCCTTCACAAATTCAACCAACACAGTTTAGGAGACAACTTGGTTTTTACTAATATGCTTGACATCTAAAAATGTTTGGATTAGACATTTTGTTTTCTTGTAAAAAATATGTGCTCAAGTTTATTCCATCCTTTTGCAACTTTTCTTCAAGACGAAAAGCCATATTTAACATGAGCCACTGAAAAATTATAAATAGAAGCAACATAAGGAATTAAATAAACAGTGATATAACTAACAACAACTAGTGGACACTTTCGTCTCAAGTCACTGTCTACAAGTTGTTAAACATAAATCCAAAAAAAGTGTCCATGTGCACCTTATGCAGCCTCGTGAAACGTTTTTCCAAGTGTATGATCACTTAAGGGTTATAAATAGAACAAAAACATAATGTATCATGCCTGTGGCCACAACTAACACCAAGCAAGAAAAACAATATATGAACAGAAAATACAGAAAGAGATCTTTCGAATAGTGGATGTATGACAACTCTAAAAACAAGATACTCACCATTATGTAATTATCAATACACAGAAAAGACCAAGTGGTTTTAGTTGACGAAGAGAAAAGCTGCGGGACCATGAAAAAGAGTAAAGAAATACCGAACAGGCTTCTCTCAAAAGCAATAAAGAAAGATGTTGCCTTTTTGGAAGCTCGTAGTAAAACATGGATAGAACAAAATACCCTTGAAGGATTATACATATTTTGAGTTCAAGATTAACATCCAAACGTGAAATGTTATCCTAAGAACAGAAATGTCATCAAAACATAATGGATAATTACAAGTAAACACCAAATTACTGAGGCAGGTCCCTAAAACCCTCCAATTCATCCGATAGTACTAAGTAAATATTTGATACCTAAGTTTTGGAAATCCCATTTGCAAATGGGCCCTCGTTTTGTTGATTAGAACTTCAAATGTACAACCAAATCGGGTTCTCAATCCCATAATATGATTTCAGAAACTAATAATTTGGGTTGTGAATTCACGTTTGAACATCGCGGCCAGCAATTTTAATCCGAAAATTAGAGATACAGAACAAGAGAATCATCGGAATCTTATAATCATTAGAACAGGGACCGATACAAATAGCACTTACCTTGTAACCTTTAATGCCAAACTGAAAAAGCCTAATTCCATTGGATTTGAGGAACTCCATGTTGCTCTCCGGGTATGGCTCCGGACACAAATATCTTCACACAAACGATTACCCAAAAAAAAAACGAAAGAAAACCTAAAAGATCAGCAACACATACGTTTTTATGCATAAATATCATCGAATGTCCGCTGAATTGATCGAAATGCAAGGAAACTTACATGATGGAGCGAAGGCCGAGAGTTTGAAGGAATGAGAAGTTGTTGGAGTCAGGAAAACCAGACCTGAAAATGCCATTATCGACCATTGCGAAGTTAAGCGGGGGTATCAGGTTAAGTTCCTCGCCGGAAATCACAAGCAACGCCGCAGCCGCCACGGGAGACACATCACTCCGTTCAACCACCGCAACTTCGATCGTACGGAAGACCTCTTCATCGTCGTCGTCCTCCTCCTCCTCCTCCTCATCCTTCAAGGTCTGGAACTTGTCCAGCGTCTTCTCCACTAGTTTCATATCGGAAAAGGAATATAACGAACTTGAATTTCAAAGACTTTTGCCTGAATCTAAGAATCTGATGTCGAAGGAGAGAAGGAAGGAGATACTTTTTTTTTCTATTCCATTCTTTTTTTTTTGTGTGCAGAGAGTAATGGAGATGGTCGTTACGTAGCGGCGACAATGGCTTATATAGAGACGCCGTTTTTAGAGAGAAAAACTATGCTGCTGTTGAAATTCTAGAGAGAGAGTCGGGGTCCAAAACGACGCTGGTTCTTATTTACTTTATTTCACAAAGTTCTTTCCCCTAATTAAAATAAATTAAATATATATTTAATATATTATTAAGGTTGATTAACAATGAATAAAATATATAATTAATCCATGTCAATAAGAAGGTAGAATATGAAGTAGAAAAAAATGAAGAAAAGATATATGTATCGTTATATTTGTTAATGAAACCATATACAGTTTGATATTTTGTTAATTAAACGAAATCTATTTTAAAATTGAGAGGAATGAACGAGAGATGATTTCGAATTTGAGAGCAATTTTCAGTGATTTCTAACCATTTTCGAGCGATTTTCAGTAATTCTTTCGAATGATTTCGAGTGATTTTCGAGCGATTTTCAATGATTTCGAGTGATTTTCGAGGTTTCATGGATCATTTAGATCGCAAGAATCGTATGGATAACAAGTGTCGTATGAGTAATAAGGATCACATGGGTCGTTCGGATCGCATAGATCGTTTGGATCGCATGGATAACAAGGGTCGCATGAATCGTTTGAACCGTATAAATCATTTGGGTCGCATGAAGTGTATGGATCGTATAAATTAGATGGAGAATTTGGAAATATCAAGATAGAATGGAAGTTAATTTTTTTAACAAAAAAATAAAATTAAAACCTAATAACATGTATTTTTTAAGTTGATCCAATACAATATTTAATTTTCACATTTTATTAGAAAACTCCACCAATGGCATATTTAATAATTAAATCAGTCTCTTGAGTGATCAAATCCTTTAATACTATCAAACATTAATCAATGCATAAAAAATACAGCTATAAAATCGACAATATTCGTATCCATCACATGGTTTTACCTTTTACTCCCTACGTTTTTATTCGATTCTGTTTATAATTATTTTAGTTGGAATAAACATAATTAAAACAGAAAAAACAGGTACTTTTTGAGATCTAGCCAATTGACATATCTCGTTTATACAATATCTAAAAGATTCAAAATCTAATCTTCAATTACCATAAGAATTACGGATAGAATAGACGTATTAATTTCAACGTTTTCTTCGATTTTTTATTTTCGTTTTTTTACCTTTGGAATTTTAATATTTAATTTAAATGTTGTTATTCTATGAAATTTTTAATGTCATTTTGACTTTTTTTTAATCCGTTAAATTTGTGGTTAAATGTGATAAACACTAAATGGAATGATGTATTTATACTTTATCAATTTAAATGAAAATAATAAAAGTGATATAGTAGAAAACTCACGCAATTATAAGAGTATATCTAAATTTGGAAGAATCAATCAAAGCTCACGTGCATGTTTTTTTAGAGAATTTTTTATTTAAATTTAAAATTAGAATTTAAGTTTTAATTTAAAATCAAATTTTAAGTTGTTTGTATGATATTTTCAAAATTAAAATTTATATCTTAAAATATTTTTTCATTAAAATTAGAGTTCATTTTTGTAAAAAAATTATCAAACTATACATTTTATATATAAATTATATTTATTAATCATTTTTATAATTTCACATAAAAAATATAAAGATTATAATTTTTATCATTATTTTTAAGTTATATTTAAAATAATTTAATATATTTTTAAAAATACAAATTAATCATATATAATATTAATTATACAATTTAATAAAAATATCAATTTGATATTTTAAAGGTATTTTAGTAATTTCTATAGTTTGGACTCGAAATCCGAGTCAGAACGCTGAAAATTTCGATTCAAAGTTCGATTCGAGACTCTAAGTTTAGATTTAAAAAAATCACAAAACGAACATAAAATTGAACTCCAAATCTTGATTCCTACTCTGAGTCATGCAAAAGAACATGTCCGAAATCGAAACATATAGAATTTGGATGTACAAATAGTTTAAAAAATAAAGCAAGAATCACATGTTATAATACATATTTTCGAAGCAAATGCTAAACAAATTAATAAATGATTCCAACCCAAAAAAAAATCTTTGTCATATCTTATGTTAGTTTGAACTATAATATAATCGAACTGATTTAGGATAAAATTATACAAGAAAATTATTATATATGATAACCTTGTAAGCTTATATATATATATATATTTCTAAGATAAACATCACATATTTGTAAGATGAAAGATTATATTAGACATATATATATATATATATATTAGTACTGAACATGCGTTACGCGTAAGAAATTGTTCGACACTTCTATCATTTATAGAATGACAATTTAACTCTTTACAAAATAAATGATATAAATTATATTTGATGAACTATTACAAAGTATAAAATATTTATTTAAAAACAACGTTTATTCTTTTTTTGCTTGGTTTGTTGTTTCCATCAAGAATCAATATTCTCAATCGTTTCTATTTTTCACTCTTGACACAGTGATATATAATTGACCATGAGTAAACATGGGACGAGATAAATATATATCAACTTTGTTTAGGCTTTATCCTTAACTTTTGTTGATTGTCATAACAAAGCATGGTATGATCAGAAATTATTTATGTTTAAACCGAATAGACTTTGTCCTTGACATCTATTGATATTGCAAATCTAGAACGTGCAGTACGTCTACCCTGTAATAATAATGATGCAATTCCACTTGATGTGACATTAAGCACAATATATCCTTTTGATCGTACACATATGGATAGTGTTTTCTATATAAACGTTTTTCCAGTCCCACCGTACCCATGCACAAAAAAGTTTGACCAATTGGTTGAGAAATAGATTCCATAATAGTGAGAAAAATATTACGTTGTTGATCAGTTAATTACGCTTCTAATCGTATGTATTCTTGTTTTATCTTATGTAAATCATATGTTGTTTCTTCGTAAATTAATTTATTTAATAGTTTATTATTTTCAATATTTTAGGAAATGACATCAGACGAAAATGTTTTAGAGATCTACCATGTTTCTGTAATAAATGTTTGATTTCTATAAAAGTAAACACTTCAAGTTGTTATGGGGTCATATTAAGTCTTGAAAATAAATAATGTCAATATTCAATGAGTTAAATTAGTAATATGTAAATAATTAAAAAGAATTTACCTGGAAGACGTATGTTTTTTCTTTGGTTATACAAAATATCGTCTGCAAGATATGGTCAGACTGTAGACTAGACGTTTTAAGGATTTGACATGCATTCGCATGTTAATAACATCACAAATAATACTCGTAAATTTGAAGGAGATGCCTAGTTCTTTGTCTCATTTATGGCATCTATGTAGTCATTATCACATCCAGTAAACCCATTGCTCAGTACGTGTCTTTAAATGTTGTATATGTTATGCCATCAACAATACATATGCATTTAAATGAGATAGATCCTTTGACTTTGTTGAGAAGCATCCTTAAATAGTAGGTTTCACCAGCAGGGGCCACATGGCGTAATCGGCCAAAAGCAATACCCTTTTGTCTCATAGTTCATTTTTTTACTTTTATTCAAGACAAATTGAGTAGGTAAATTGGCGTATGTTAGTTTTATTGTTTATGTAAACATTGCATTTGAACCATTATGTAAACATACTACAATACGTAGTTTGTTTTGACATAACATCGGTTAATATATCGTCCTCTGAAAATATAATATTTTGTTAAATGAAATTATATTCATTCAATGGGGATAATTCAAAAATGAATATCAAATTTATATATTCTCCAACATGCTCTACATCCCGAAACATATCGATAATCGAAATAATTTTTTATTCGTCAACATTGTTTAAAGCTTGAGATATCTTTGATGGTGCGATGTTTGTCGTTATTCTATCAGAATCTTTATTTATGTACTTAAATAAATATTTTATAGATTTCGTTTGATTACATCATTCAATATTTATACAATTATTGTATTTTAATAGTAAATATGCATTGTATGGGAGAGTGTAATGGTTATCTAGCTTGATGTCATCTTTCATTACAAATCTATTATAACTTGTCTTTTATAAATAGGATAACCTTCGTAGTCAATGTAAGTGAATTGTTTGAAATTTTGCGGAAACCTTTTTGCACATTTACCTTTTATCATGTAGGGTGAAGAACGATTAGTAATAGCACATGGCCCATGTACCATGACATCTTGAAAGATATTATATAACTCTAGATTGGTTTAACTTCTGGGATTTCAGTGATATAATTTTGTCAATATCCACTGTTGTAGGCAGTTTAGGAAAAAGAAGTATATGAACGTGGAATTTTATACTATAGATTACTGCACATATAATGCGAACAAAATTTATTAGCGAGATTTTAAATATATGTTATAATCATAATGAAAGAAAGTAAAAATATACATGCTGCAACGTGGCCTAGGACTTCATTTTTTTAATATCGTCAAACATTTTTTTGAGTTTAATTTAAATACGTGTGCTAAAATATCCGGACGGTTTTCTACATATAAATTGTGTTTTGATAAGAATCGTTGTATTACCAGCCATTTTGGGTTACATGTAAAAGTTATAAATAAGTGAGGAAATCCCAAATGATTAAACATGCCATTGCATCTAAGAAGTTTTGCTTCATATAACTGAACCTCATGTAAACTAAGATGGGAGAATTATATGGTTTTCAATATTCGAAGCAATTTTATTTTTAGCATAAAAAATCGAACATATATTCATGTAATTATCACTGCGTAATTTACTTTGGTGGTTTCTAATATACAAAATTCTTTCTGATTCAACCATACAAAAACTGTCTACAACAAATTGTTGAAATAATCTCCCAGCATAATTTAAAATTAAAATCTCAGAAGGTTTTTCTTGTAAACGATATACCATATATTCTCTTATACTAACACAAACTCGTGGTTTTGCTGAGTGTGATGTTGAAGGGCGTAATTCCAAATTAATGTGATATCCATCCTCATCATAAGGAAATAGTAATGAATATTGGAGTGGGAGATACGCGGGATGTAGTTTTGTGATTCGTAATAATTCATAACTATGTTTTTGAAGCAAGATATCGCAAGGTTCTAATGATTATCAAAATAGCCAACTAAAAGAGCTGCTATTTCAGAAACTTGCAGTAGTGCATAAGTCTTGTCTATATTTTTTCGCAACACAATTAAACGGAGTTTCATATTAACTTGGTTTGATGAAGAAAATCTATCTTTTGCCATTCTAAAAATTTTCGCATATGGATTATGATTATTAAGCATCTATTGTAATTTCTAACGACATTGGGTTTTAGCATTTTTTTCGACTAACAATCTCTCAGTGTGAATACTCCTGCAATAAGTTAAAATCAAATTGAAATAACCTATTATCGACTAATGTATAATTTATGTAGTAATATATTAAGATTACCTCACTGAACTCATTCTATTTTCTATTTTATATTCGATATCATGTATATATAGTTGACAAAACTTTGGAAGATCTCCCTACATAGATACAAGACTACATATTCTATGATAATTTTTCTCTTGTATTTTAAAAATATATGGTCCAGGTTTAGCATTTATAGGTGTATCAATCTTTCCTCCCATAGATGTAAATGCAAATGTTATGTTATATGCTCTTATATATTTCTGAAAATGTTTAGTAGTCTTCGTCTGTTTGAATATAAGATTTTGAATATATTCTGGAGGTTAGGGCAGTTTCGATAATGAAATTTTTCCTTGTAAACAATATAATAAAAATTTTAAAGAATATTTTGTTTTCTGTTTGTTGGTTCGTTCGTCGTACCACACAGATGCGTTACAATATTCAGACTAATAACATGGATCATTAATATCCGCGTACTCTGTAAAAAAAGTTCTATGAAATCAATTATCGGAGCTAATAATAAGATAAATAAATTTGTGTTAAAACTAAAATTACCGGATACAAATATCGTATGTAGATTATTGCTAAGTTGATCTTCAATAATATTGGAGATATGTAGACTTCGTGTCTTTAATTGCGCAAATGTTGGTGATGGTTGAACATGTTGAATAAATCTTTCCGTTTCTGCATGATATTTTACACAAACTATAGTATCAAAAATCACATTAATACTATATACTATTATCAATATTTCAATATAAAATAAATGTTTAAAGTAAATATTCTTTAGAAAACTTTTATTATTTGCGAATTAAAAACCTATGTATATTGTTAAAAATAGATAAATGTTTTAAATATAGATATAGAGATTATAAACATAAAGGTTATTAATATGCATGAAGTTACGATATTATTTACATTTCTTTACGAAGGCATTCATCAAAAAGTAAACATGAGCCAAAAAACAAATCATCACCGTGAAAGAGTAGTTTCAAACCTAGACAGCTAATCGAAAGCCATAAACAAAGTAGAGTACATGTAGTATTAGGTTTCGATGACGCGTTATTTATACATACTACATTGACTCTTCAACGGTTATGTTTTTCTTCAACGGTTCTGTTTTTCTTTTTGAATTTGGAAACCCTCAGTTTTACCTTGCTGAGCGATGACTATGAAGAGTAATAGCTGGCTACATCCCCAGTATGACGTTTCCTAAAGAGTGCATTGAAGACGACTTTTTGGGAGTGATAGCAAGAAATTATCTTCAACAGAAAGTGGGAGCGCATGCTCTTATACTCAAAGTGATAAGTTGTATTTCATATAGCCAAAACCAGCTTACAGTGAAAGGAATATGCTTAAGAAAGACTTACCGATGAGGAACCAAGTGAGAATGTAACCAATGGATCTAATAGACATTCTGCAAAAATTGGCCGAGAGATTGTTCTGCAAAAATACGATATTCTTATAAGTAAACAATATATTGGTACTAATAGACATAATAGAAATGATATATATATATATATATATATATATACCTTTGCGATTATGGTAATTATTTCAGGATTCACCGTGACTTTACTTACTCGAAATATGATAGGCGTACCTCGCTAGTATCCACAAGCAAATAAAATATGAGAGGACATTGACAGTGGCGGTGCAATAAGTCTAAATAAACACTGGTGGTAGCGCAGAGTCGTAAAACCTTCTCAATAATCTCCATCGATAGTGGCCTATCAACTAATAATTAGTTTGTATAAACATAAAAATTCATCAAAACCACATAACAACGTATCAATGACAAATAACTGAAATAAATTGAAAACTTGCATAATAGAGCGCAAATATAACTTCTTGTTCACGGCCAAGCACAACAACAGTTTTATTAATAAGTTGTACGACTTATCTATAAAAAAATATCAAGGTTGCATTATCAGTGTCATCAACAACCTTGACATACACTTTGAATCTGCAAACAAAAAACCGAAACCGATCATTTATCTGTGTATATTTGGATACAATTTATCATATCTTGGTACAAGATCAAGTGTTGCTCATTTGCAAATATCTCAGTAGAATTCTCTTGTCGCAGGGGTTCTCGATTGCTCATCGATGATAGCATTTACCTTCTTTAACAAACTCTGCACTCGAGATAGTGTCATCCATCTTTAGCAATAACATCTGCAATTACTCCAACAATTAGAGATGTTGTTGGCTGCGATATCAAAATGAAAGGTGAGCAAGCTATAATAACAGTATTATAGAACTACTATTCATGAAAATTGTAGCATTGTATACAATTCTAGCTTACAAATCAACTCGATCATTACCTCGGAGATTTGGTAAACATCGTAGATAATTTTAAAAGGATACACACTCCAGTAATCGTTTCTGTTGCCGGAGGACATGAATCAAGATGTGAAACCATCGTAGGCATATCAAGTGCATCTTGAGGAAATATGTATACAAAAACAACAGTGAAACCTCAAGTATTATATACTGTAAATATAATTTATATATATATATATTTCTTATTGTAGTTAAATGATACAATTTAAGGTAATTCCTCATTCAGCAAAAGTCTACTAGAATATTGGAGATTTATTATCGTTCTATAATTTGTAAAAAAAATCAAAACAACTTCGAAGAGTCAGTATGAACAGATAAATTATAAGCTAATAATTAATTTTATCATTAAGTATAACAAATAAAATCATACCATTCTAGCTATGTATCTTGAACAACTGATAGATAATTACCAAAGGACCTTTGTTATGCATATGTATGTACGTATAGAGTTCTCACTACAAAAAATAGGCGATTTCCAATGGACATCCCCGTTGGAAATTACAAAAAATCCATTGGAAAAACTGATTCCCAATGGACACCAACGGATCCGAGACCATTAGAAATCGCTCGTTACAAATCGAAATCCTTTGTGATTCCCAACGACGTGGCAACAGATAATATCCATTGCAAAATTGTAACGGATGCACAACGGATTTATCCATTTATAATTTGTAATGGATGCCCGTTACGAAAAATGCAATGGATGCCCGTTATGAATTTGCAACAGATGCCCGTTAAAAATTTGTAACGGATGCCCGTTATAATTTTGTAACGTATATCCGTTGCCACTTCGTTGGGGAAAAAATTTAGCGGGAATTGAAATTTTGCAACGGGCATCTGTTGCAAACTGGCGGAAAATGGCAATGGGCATCCGTTACAAATTGACGAAAAATAAAAACGGGCATTTGTTACCATTTGGAGGGAAATTTGTTTCCAACGGATGCACGTTGTCATTTCCAAAGGGCATCTGTTGGAATATTGTAAAAAAGTAAAAAAATCACAAAAATAAAAGTTTTTAATTAATATAACAAAAGTTTTTACAAAAAATTAAAATTTACTTCTATTACATTTCATTTAAATCGGTGGGACCGAAATCATCTGTGTGATCACCAGCACCTTTGGAAGGCGTTGCATCCGAATCGATAACCGGTTCTTGACGAGGCATTGATTCCCTTGCCTTGTCGGATAGCAACTCTATGACGCTCTCCGTGTGCTGCATTTGTGATCGCGTTTCCTGAAGTTGGGCTCAAGTGTCTCGAAGTTGTGCTTCGAGATCTTCGATACGTCGTCGCTGCGTGTAGCTCTTTTGGACCGCGGGAGGTACCATCGTCGCGTCCTCGACGATATCCTTTTGAAGTTCCTCGAGACCGTATTAATGCCCCTTATATGGTCTAACCGACTACAAAACAAACAAATTTAGATTTAGAATTTTTACAAAATATTTTATTACTAATCGAAAGATCAAATAATGAATGTTTATCTCCAAATAAATGATATCCTGTTCTAAAGGAATGAGCTCGTCGGGAGTTGAACTTCAAGCTTGTGATTACTGTGTGATCTTATCCGCCACAGCTTTCACGGTTCTATCCGCTCGAGGGTCGATGGTTCGGGTTCGTCACTCTCTTCCTCGACGACTAGTTTCTTCTTGGCGTGGGTTTCCACTACCAACTCAAGAAGAGTCGGTTCTCTTCCTATTCATTGCATCTGTTATATAAAATAAATATTATTATATAAATATTATTAAAACCAAAAATTTAAATAATAAAAAATTTACCAATTCTTGTTTCCTCTTCGGGAATGATTTTGATCCCGAAGTATGGTGATGCGGACTATCTTCGGGAAACTTCTCGCAGTAGCGACATTTTTTGGTCTTTTCGCTTTTCGCCTTGAAGTCTTCAGACTTCCAATATTGAATAAGTTGATTGAAGATATCGTCCGTTGCCTATGTCGGTTTGCGATTCTTGGTGTAGTAGCTGTGTTTGGCGTTGTTCATCATCAAGCGCATGCGAGCCTGGATGTCGTGCATCCAAGCCGTGTAGATATGCGACATATCCTTCTTCCACCATCTGTATGCGTGCTGCAAAATAATTTATAATGAGTTAGTTTAGAATATATATAAATAATCACTGTAAATAAAAATTTTATTTCAAAAATAATTACGATGAAGGTACACCACCATCGACGACGTATGACTTCTGGCTTAACTTGCTAAGAATAATAGAGTTTGTCCAATAAGGATCTTTGGATGATGTTGTTGTTCGTATGTTTTAGAACATCATCCACGTCAAACCTGCACATCAAAATTAAATATTTAGATAATAGTATTTATAAATTAAAACAATATAATTGTTAACAGTGAATTTTACCATAGCGTCCCAAGACGATGATCGGGATCGATAATTTGAAGGGTGGGATGCCCGTCGAAATCATTAGCGGTGCCGATATTGGTGAAGGAGGGCGATATGGTGGCGGTGGAGGCGGGAGGGGCTCCCACTGAACCAGCCAACATACCTTTCGAACCTATGAATTGTATAGCACTCATTTTTTGTGTTTAGTATTTGTAAGTGTGATTGTTGTGTGTGAGAGGAAGTGTTTGAGACGATTTGAAATTTTAGATTTCTGTTGAAAATGAAACTGTTCAACAGTTTATATACAGAAATTTCCAACGGACATCCGTCGGAAATGCTAACGAATGCCGTTAGAAAAGGCGTCAACTCAATGGACGCAATTAAGTGATGCGACGTTTTGTTTCTCCAATAGGCATCTGTTAGAATTTCCAACGGATGCGCGTTGAAAAAGCGTATTCCCAAGGCAACGGACAGCAAAACGACGGTTTGTCTCCCATTGCAACGGGCATCCGTTACAATTTCCAACGGATGCCTGTTGGAAATTATCGTAGACTAGGTAGTCATGATGACATTTTGCAACGGGCATCCGTACCAAATTTTAATGGATGCCCGTTAAAAAGATTCTAACGGGCATTCGTTAGTAAATTTTAACGGAGCCCATTAGTATTATTAACGGATGATCGTTGAAAAGGTTTAACGGTCATACGTTAACCTCTTCTAACGGATGCCCGTTAGAAATATTGAAACAATCCGTTACAAATTCCCAACGGATGCTCGTTGCAATCGTTGAAAACTTGGAAACTTTTCCAAGTGTTGAAGGGGATTTTCGTGTTCCAACGGGCATCCGTTAAGATTGCCAACAGATGCCCGTTGGTAATAGGTCATATGAAGTTCTAAAAACATTGCACATCATGTATATATTCTTCGATTGTATTTACATTTCGATCATATGAAGTTCTAAAAACATTACACATCATTTACATTACACATTATTGTATTTACATTTGTTCTTCAGTAGATTCATCAATTGGTGAGTCTTCCTTCGATTGTTCATTGAATTCATCACCGTCTTCATCTTCAGCATCTTCCAGTTCAACGTCATCATAATCGCATATGAATGCTCCATCTAAGTTAGTTCTTGCAAGAATCTACTCGCGGTTGTCTGTATCAATTAAACGAATCGATTGTGGATGATCGGATTGCAACAGATCTTCTTTTTCATCCGAGCTTATAATTCCTCGTGGCCTGATCTTTACTACGGCCCACCACTCCTCTCTTCGACATTTCAATGTTGTTGGATATTGCACATAACATACTTGATCTGCTTGATCTATTGTGATGAATGGATCATACTTACCATATTATCGTGCATGATGTCAATTCCTCTCCATCAATTTTTCCGTATTCCACGTTCTACGATTGGGTCGAACCACTGACATTTAAAAAGCATTACCTTCAATCCAACGAGACCGAGATATTCCACTTGTAGGATTTGATGCAAAATATCGTAGAAGTTATCACCCTTTATTTTACTATTAACGCAAATACCATAGTTTTACGTGCTTCTATGTTTTCTGTGTTCGTAAGTGTGGAACGTTAGCCACGAGTAAACAAAATTAGCCAACACATAACATTTCGTGCAAGACCATTAGCCATTCTTTTAACCACGTTGGATGTCTTTCATCAGAATATTTCACCTGTATAACATACAAATGAATGAATACTTTATAATAAATGCAATTAATTTTAATAGACGTGTAAACGAGTGCTTATGTAATCTCTCAACCACGAGCCATAATATTGAATTTTCATGTTTGTGAGTTTAGTTGCATTTAGATGAGGATATGTACCAAGTACTTCTTCATCAAATATCCTGTATAATATGAAAATACATTAATACGTATATATACATATATATTTAAAAGATTGAATAATATTGTTTTGTACATTTTGAACGGTTTTAACTCTTGAAAATTTAGTAATATATATATATGTGTGGACGTGATTATACTCCTCTCGGGTTAACCAATATTCCTCGGATTAACCGCCTGTACGTCCAATCGGTGTAAACAGCTCAGGAATTGTACCAAACTGCGGATTATATTGATACAAATAGTTTGTGTGATCATCCGCTGCACGTCGTTCTGTCGTCTGAATATGCGACTCGAAATAAAATATGCTGAAATATATGATTTCTTCCAACAAATATTGTTCGACAATAGATCCTTTAACCGTTTTTTTTTATTTTTTTTCTTTAAATGAAAGAAAACCTTTCGAAAGGATACATCCAACTGAATTGAACTGGCCCACCGAGTATTGCCTTATCTCGTAATAAAGGAGGAAAAACTTTTTCCAATGAACATAATACTTCAGAGATATTGTTTTTCATTAATTCCAAATCATCCTTTTTAAAATTTCTTGAGCATAAATCTCTGAAACTTATGTTGATTCCGTATAGCACATCGTGAACATTTCGTGGTAAGAGCTCAGCAAATGCAATTGGAATGAGTCGCTGCATACAATCATGACTTTTCAACGTGATCAACCTCGAACCAACAATATCCACACACCGAGCAATGTTCGATGGACATCCATCTGGAAACTTAACGTCTTCTTTTAACCACTTTAATAATGTTGTTTTCGCCGGACTAGACAATCTAATACTAGGACAGGTGACCTTCCATCTCTTAATCCAACTCAGGTCATCGACATATTGTCTTCAAATTTTTTTTATTATATATTATCCTTATTTTTACCCCTCACATTCAAAACAATATTGATGATGTTATCGAAAAAGCCTTTTTCGATATGCATAACATCTAAATTATGACGTAATATCAATGATTTCCAATATGGTAGTTCCCAAAAGATACTACATTTATACCAGTTATGCCATACACATGGGCCTTTAGGTTTACGATGCCCACGATCTCCACCGTATTCTACCGATTCTTATAAATCGCCCATTGTGTTCAATCTTTCGTAAAGGATTTGTGTTCCGATTTGCATGCACGGTGCCTCTTCTTTTTGCATGCACGGTGCCCACGAGGACGAAATCTTCTATGGCACTCAAACCAACATGGTTTCTTACCATGTACTAGCTGAAATGAATCTATATCCTCCATACAATATGGACATACTAATCTCCCGTATGTGCTCTATCCAGATAACATTCCATAAGAAGGAAAGTCGCTAATTATCCACAACAATACCGCTTTCAATGTAAAATTTTGATTGTACTCACGTCATAAGCAAGAACTTCGTTCCACAAATGTCTTAATTCATGAATTAAAGGCTGCAAAAGACATCGAAACTTTTCTTTGGATGTTCTGGTCTTGGAATCAACAACGTCAAAAACATTACCTCTCTTTTCAAATATATATCGGGAGGAAAATTATACGGAGACAAAATCACCGGCCACCGAGAATATTGACTTCTAGATTGTCCATATGGACAAAAACCATCAGTGCACAGACAAAGATAAACATTTCTCGTTTCATACGCGAACTCGAGAAATATTTCATTGAAATCTTTCCAAGCCTTACCAGCCGATGGATGTTGCATTATACCTTCGTCCATCGAGTGTTCTGTGTGCCATCTCATTGCCGCAACGGTTTTTCGATTTAAATAACCTTCTCAACATGTTTGTTACAGACATATAGAATATTTTCTTGTATGGTACATATTTACGTGAAGATGGTTTTTTTGTTGAAATCTGTTTGCCCCACAAAACTTGCATTCTAACAAGTCTTTATCATTTCTCCAAAACAACATGCAACTGTTTCTACAAACATTAATTTTCTCATGTGGCATTTCCAAATCTTTACATATTCTTTGTTTCGTAGTATGTCTCGGGAGCTTGATTATTTTCCGATAAATATTCACGCATGGTTTTGCAAAATGAATCCATGCAATTTTCAACAACATTGTAGTATGTTTTTATACTCATCAATCTTGAAGATAAAGATAAGCGGGACTGACCTTCACGATAACCTTTATATATAGGTTGTTTCACCGAATCCAATAGGTTGAAGAATCTGTGTGCATCGATGTTCGACACTTCTTCACGCGTTTGTTCATGAATAACTCCAAGAAAAGCATCTGACACCATTTCCACATGTGGATTGGTCGTTGATGTTTCATAAATTACTTCTTCATTTCTTTCTACTTGTGCTTCTTGCAAAATATCTCTAACACCGTAATTTTTGCCATGGAAAAATAAATATCCTAATTCATAACGAAATCCACCTTGTAAAGATATTTGCAAACAATTTCTTGACTTCGATACTTCATGTTTTTGCATCTTTTGTATGGACATAACATTGTCCCACGTCCTTGACACAAAGGTTGCATCGATGCAAAACTCGTGAATTGCTCCAATCCGTGTAAGAATTCTTGAGCTATCTCTTCGTTTATAGGATATTTTCTTCTATATATCTATTCTCTTGATCTATATATATCTCGATTTGAAAAAGACTACACTTTTTTGAATATATATATGTTGTTGATGGTTTGATGCTAAAACCTTGATAGTTGTCATTAAAAAGTTTAAATTGCAATGGACATCCGTTGGAAACCCCAACGGTTGCCCGTTGTAAGTTCACATGAATTTATTTCACCGGCAATCCTCGAAATTAAAAATTGCATTGGGCATCCATTACAATTTCTAACGGACATCCGTTAAAAATTGCAACAGATGTCCGTTGGCCGTTTTTTTTATTTCTAACGGGTTTCCAATGAACGTGGGCAACGAAAATTATCCGTTGAACGACCGTTAAAATTTTTGATGGATTGCAACAGACGGGAGCAGCAGCATCTATTCGTTACCCGTCCGTTGCAATCCGTTGGCAGAAATCATCAACGGACGGATCTGTTGCCCCGTCCGTTGCAATTGGCCTGTTTATTTGTAGTGTCTTTAGTGGGGTTTTCCCATTACGTGTATTCTAAGACATGTCCACTGTTGTAAAGATAACAAATTTAAAAAACAATAATCAGATAATAACACAACAAAATTTAGAAATAATAATCAGATAATAACACAAATAGAAAGCACTACATAAAAAAATAGTAACGTATATGATATCTATGGTATTGTAATAACACATATAACCTCTTTGCAATATGTCCAGCGTAAGTTGCATCAACCAAACTTCCAGTCGCGATAAGTTCTCCATTGCAATCTGATAAATTTAAAAACCACCATCAAGCTATAACAATACGAAACATTAATAAGTTTAGAGATCAAAACTAACCTATTAGAACCGTTTCATCAAGATGTTCAGATATGATATCAGCGAAGCTTGTGAAATTGAAAAACTTATCGTGGTTTGGCAAATCTTTGCATGGTCGAACTGAAGTTGTCGAGTTAAAAGCGATCTTGATCTCAGAAGCACCAGCTTTATACTCACCATTATTTCTACATTTGCCAAAATTATAAATATACAACAAACATCTTCAGTCAAATATTGTTGATGCTTAGTCCAATATATAGACCTGATAGATACTTGCATACGATTGTCCTAGAACCAAAATGAAAACAACCATTTCAGACATTCTTTGCTTTCTAGTAATAAAAGAATACATATTCTGAAATATAAACAACTACTTTTGTAGCTATATCCCTTCATAACGACATTATACACCTAAGATCAAACACAATTTGTACCCATTCATTGCAAACAATCATTTCACGAGTTGTGCAAGAGTAACGAACTGATACGGGAGTATAAGTCCACATACGGATAATTCTAACTGATACAGAAGCATAAGTCCAGAGATGGATAATTCTAACTCTAATCTTGTAAGACAATTGAGTGTATCTAATATCACGCAAGGGAGTAAACATGGTGAAAATAAAAACAAACACACTAATAAATAGTAAGAAAAAAAAGTAAAAGCAAAAGTTATATCTGTCAAGAAAAAAGAGAGTACATATAAGAGATATTAGATATCTCACAGCAGTAAACTACTGACAACAATGAGTGTCTACACAAAAATGTCACATACTCAGCATATGATGCACATTAAAAAAACTTCTACGTGGCTATAAAACAAAGAAATAACATTGAGAACCACAAATTCATCCAATAATATTGAAACAACAACACCTAAATGCTTACACCAGATGTCAATTAAACAAATGATAAAATAAATTACATAACAAAGCTAGCCAAAAATATCAAGATAGAAGACAGAAGAGGATTCAACAGAAATACTATCTAACTAAAAGATAAAATAAGTAATATTTCTCAATTATAGTAAGTCCAATTAACGTAGTTATCAAACATGCAAATAACCATCTGCAACAAACATGCAAACAATCATCTGAAGCAGACATGCAAACAACCATAACACAGCTACCAAACATGGAAACAACCATCTGCAGTAACCAATGAAGTAGTCTCTAACAATCAATGAACAACAAAAGAAAAATCAACAGCCGAAGCAACAAACGACTGATAGCTTAAACAACCAAAACATCCATCGAGAAGGCCTAAATCGAATCTAAATACCGATTTAACATAGCCTAATCAATCCATACCATCAATGAGTTGCATACGAACTATTAGTGAAGGAAACAAACTCTAAGGACCCATTATCGACAAAAAATAAACCAATAGCTGTAGCAATACAAAATAGTTAGATCAATAACCAAAAATCTTACACAAGCAGTTCTAAATTGGAAAAAAGAAAGAAAAAAGAAACCAATCAATTCATTGCATTAGTAAATAGCTTACAGATTATCATTGAAGGAACTAAAGCCTAAGAAAGAATGAACAACCGAAGAAATGCCAACAGTTTTAGCAACATAGAATTGACAGCTCTAACAAGCCAAAAACCCACACGAAAAAACTTAAATTGAAAAGAAATACCGAGACAAAAACATGAGAAATCGGCAACAATATACGAAAGCAAATCCAAAACAACAAAACAATCACATAAATACAAACCAACGGGAGGAAATCACAGATTGATAAGCAAGAATAATTCTGAGATACAAAACTAAACAAAGGTAGAAATCGACAACGAATAGAAATCCTAAAACATCAAACACCTAGAGTAGCCATTCAACCAGACATATCTCATATCACAAACCATTCAAAGAACATACAAAACGGGAAAAAATGGAGCAATCGACGAACTAAAGCCTAGGAAAGAATGAACGACCGGACAATAACATAAATACAAACCAACAGGACGAAATCACAGATCGACAAACAACTCGAAGAACAGACGAAACATGAAAAACGGAGCAATCGACGAGCTAACAAAAATGAAATCGAAAGAGAAAGCATCAAAACCGAATCGACGACGAAGAAAAATCCTATAACATCAAACACCCAAAGCAGTCATTCAACCAGACGAATCTCATTTCATAAACAACTCAAAGAATGGACGAAACGGGAATATAGAGCAATGGATGAAGTAAAGCCTAGGAAGTAATGAGCGATCAGACAATCACATAAATACAAACCAATATGACGAAATCACAGATAGACAAACAACTCGAAGAACGACCAAAACAGGAAAAATAGAGCAATCGACGAGCTAACAAAAATGAAATTGAAAGAGAAAACATCAAACCCGAATCGATCAAATCGTTCAACAGACAAGAGAAAAAAAACATTGTCGAAACCCTAACTAGACGATAGAGAGGAGGGAAGAGTAAACATAGGGAGTCGGTTGCAAGAAAATAGAGAGAAGAAAGGAGTAACCATTAAACACAAAACTCTAAAATTGAGAGTCAAGATTGATATGTTGTAAATCTAATGGTTGAAAAATTTTCATTTATAATAATTGAATGAAACGTTCCAATGATAGATAGTGTATTGTAGTATTTAAAGATGATCTAATGACGGAGAATAAAACAACAATGCATCCTAAAATAAATGGTTTAGATTGATTTAACATATATCCAACGGTAGAAAATGACCATTCCCCTAGCAATAATAATAGAATTTTATCAAATGATAAAAGAATACCAACAAATTTAAAAAAAAATCTAATGGTTTAAAATACTACACATTTCTATTCATTTGGTATTGTTTTAGATACTTTTAAAGATATGGATATAATAGAACAAGAGATAGATATTTATATAATTATAACTGGACAAGAATTTTCACAAAAAAAAAAAAAACTGGACAAGAAAATACTTAAATCCACGTCACGTAATAATGATAATTATTGAAATTGAAAATAAGAGAGGGAGAATCTTTTAAATAGTATTGGATAAATAATATAATAGACAATAGTTTTAAATTAAAATAAAGAAAAATGGAAAAAAAAAGGTACATTCTTAGGAATATGCTTCGGATTCGGGAAGGGAGATGGGAACACGAGCCCTGCGCCACGTACTTCTCTTTAATCGTACGGATAAAATAAAACCCTTTAAACCTTTTTTTGTTCGAAACTTTCTAAATTATTTTCTCCCACAAATATATCTATCACCTTTTAATATTTTATATATAAAAACTGAATAATCAAGATCAATATATATATATATATATTAATGTGATAGGATGAAATTTTAAATTACATTATTATTGTTGTTGTTCTTATTTAGTTGATAAAGTTGAGTGAACGTAATTTTCAAAATTGTAGTTAGAACTTGTCATCTTACAAATATTTTTATATTTTACAGTTATTTTTTATACTGAATATATTTATAATTTATTATAAATAGAATTATGAATATATAATTCCGTATATATATATATACAGGCACACTATGAATGAACGGCATAGAGATAGCTAGAGAGATTATTCACTCAAACAAACCACATGCATTTCATTAATATTTAAAAAGCAACCAAAATAGAATGTTTCAAAGCCACTACACTAAACATAGAAATATAATATAGGAGTATAAAAATTGTTTTATCATATGATTGGTACAATAATAAACAAATTATTTCAATGGATGATATGCTTTCCAGATTAATTATTGCCGCTAATCGATAAAATAAAATGTCATAATTAGAAAGCGCACTTTTTCAAGGTAACATGTTAGCTTATAGCCACCATCTATATTATAACAATAAGTTTATGCCAATTATTTGTGATTTACTAAGCTTAGTTGTAATTTTATTTTGTGCATGTATGACTTCATTATATAAATTTAAAAAACCACAGTGAATTCGGATTAATTGGTGTTGCAATTCGAGCGAATCTTTCCGAGCTCAAATACAAGATTTACGAAATCTTTAAGCTAATTTTTGAGTAGCGTGTGAGAAAAAGAGTAGAGTGAGAGATTGAACACAGTTGTTTACGACTTCGATTGAATCGTTGATTAAATCTACGTCTCGGAGAAAGAAAAGGGATTGATTCTTTTAGAGTGTTAGTTTTCCGATTATAAAAGAAAGAGAGAATATCAGCGAACCAAGAAGATAAATTTGAGCTGTGCTCACTATAATCTCTTTTCAACCTTTGGACTTTTCCGTATTTATAGGTCGTCCTCAACCTTTTCACCTGTTCCGATATTAGCCCCTTAAGTCTATAATTTGCAGAATAACCACATTCTAGGTTAGCAAGTACACTGAAACACCAGTGTATTCCCCTGCATCATCTTTTTCCTTAATCCAGCCAAGAACTAGATTACATGACATCAAATCTTCACCTTAATCAAGTTCTATGCTGATGTTAACGATCAGAACTTCATCACTCTTTTCTTTCCTGTTGCCCAGACTATGATTTAGTCTTCTGCAATCCTCAGCAATTTTAAAGCCGAGTTAAACTTGCTTACCGGAAGTGTCTTTGTGAAAGCATCTATAGGATTGTCTTGAGTTCCAACTTTTAGAATCTTTACATCCCCTTGAGATATAATATCTCTTATAAAATGAAGACGAACATCGATATGTTT
>CM071863.1:1785831-1850450 GCA_036759665.1 Gynandropsis gynandra | reverse complement strand
CCTGCTGACTACAACTTTGCCTTTCTTATGCAGCCATACCTTGTATCCTTTAGTTCCAAAAGGATAGCCAATGAAGAAACCTTGCTTTGCTCTAGACTGAGTCTTTCCTTGATCACTGTAAACATAAGCTACACAACCAATTTTTTTTAAATGTTTGTAGCCTACTAACCTGATAGTCTTTTTTCTTTGTGGTATATCACATCCTATAATCGTTGATGGTGATTTGTTGATGAGATACACCGACGTTGAAGCTGCTTCTGCCCAGAAACTCTGTGGTAAACCAGATTCATTAAGGAGACATCTTACCTTCTCCATAATCGTTCTATTCATTCGTTTAGCCATTCCATTCTGTTGTGGAGTGTACACGCACGTTCCATGCCTTTGAATGCCTTCATTCTTACAGAATCTGTCAAATTTTTTATTGCAGAATTCCAATCCATTGTCTGTCCTTAGAGTTTTGATCCTCTTACTTGTTTGATTTTCAATCAACGTTTTCCATTCCACAAATTTATCAAACACCTCATCCTTTCTTTTCAGAAAATATATCCATACTCTCCTAGTATAATCGTCTACAAAGGTCGTGAAATATTGATAACCAGACTGAGAAAATGTGATGTTAGGTGATCCCCATAAATCTGAATGAACATATTCTAAAACATCCTTAGAATTGTGCTTCCCTACTCCAAAGGACAACCTGTGTGCTTTTCCCATCACACATGCCTCACATAATGTCATAGTTGAGATATTTTTACCTTCGATCATCCCCTCTTTTACAAGAGTATCCATCCCCTTCTGACTCATATGTCCAAGCCTGTTGTGCCATAGTGTGGTTTGATCTTTCTCAATAGAGACTTGATTTCTTTCACCTTAAATGGTTTCGCCTTGCAGAACATAAAGTCCATCCTTGAGTTCTCCTCTCAATATTGTTCTGCATCCCCTGATAATCTTCAATATCCCATGTTGGGACTTGTGCTAGCGGTTTCGCCTCAGAACATAAAGTCCATCCTTGAGTTCTCCTCTCAATATTGTTCTGCATCCCCTGATAATCTTCAATGTCCCATGTTGAGACTTGTACCAGCACCCATGTCCTTCCAAAACACCAAGAGATATTAAATTTCTATTTAGTTATGGGATGTACCTGACATGGGTTAGGGTGATAGTAGATCCATCATGTGATGTTAAATGGATCTTTCCTATTCCTTTTATCTCGCATATTGAGTTGTTTCCCATCTTCACTTTGCCACAATTCTGTTCTTGAAGTTCTGTGAACCATTCTTTACGAGGTGACATGTGATATGTACAACCAAAATCGAGTATCCACTGATCATCAATATCTTGCTCCACTGCTGACAATGAATCAAGTTCTATCACTAAAAGAACCTCCATGTCTGTCACATTTCCTTTCACTACAGCAGCTTCTCCTCTTTCTTCTGAAACTTCTTTATGATATTTCTTCCCAGCGTTACATTCTTTCTTGAAATGTCCATGCTTCCCACAAAACCAGCAATCTGCCTTCTCCCTGGATTTAGAACGAGACCTACCTTTCTTACTACCACGTTGATGACTATCTCGTTTCTCTGACCTGCCCCTGACTATCAAACCTTCTGCATTGGATTTGTAATTCTTACCTTGTGAAATCAGCTTCAGTTCTTTAGAACGAGCTGCTACCTTCACCTCTTCAGGTGTAATGGTTGTTCTGGAGTAATTTAGAACTTCCCTAAGCTGTTCATATGGCGCCGGTAATGAATTCAGAAGGTACACTGCTTGGAACTCTTCTTCAACCTTAACTTAAAGGTTTTGCAAATCTGACAACATTTTCTGAAATACATCAAGATTTTCCTCCATTGTCTTGCTTTCATCTATCTTGAACCCTGATAGTCGTTGCATTAGATACATCCTTTTTGGAAGTGATTGCTCAAGAAACTGTTTCTCCAACATATTCCATAATCCATAAGCTATCTTCTCTTGAATCACCTTTCTCAAAATCTGATCAGATAGGCAGAGAACTATCAAATTTCGAACTCTTCTACTTCTTTCAGCTCTGGATATTTGAGCTTGGTCCTTGTTATCCTTTTCATGGATTCTTGATCCTTGTTCGGTTAATATTGAAGCTATACATGTAGACTCCATCATTGATCCTGATTCTACTCCTGAAATCGAGGATCTCTTTGGTGTCTTGAGCTCATCTTTGAGTTCTTCTTCTGCATCCATGTCCCATGTTGCTGGGTCATCCGTTAGAGCTTCATGTAAACCCATGATTTCGAGACTGATTAGAATCTTTTCTTTCCACAACACAAAATCTCCTTTACCGTCAAACTTCTCCACATCCAATTTCTGCATTGTTGCCATTGATTCTTGAATCTTTAAACTTCTTGATTTTCTACTTGCCTTCTTCTGAACCTTGAGCTCTGCTGCGTTCTCCCTAGTTTAGAACCAAGGGCTCTGATACCAATTGTTGCAATTCGAACGAATCTTTCCGAGCTCAAATACAAGATTTACGAAATCCTTAAGCTAAAATTTGAGTAGTGTGTGATAAAAAGAGTAGAGTGAGAGATTGAATACCGTTGTTTACGAGTTCGGTTGAATCGTTGATTCTACGTTTCAGAGAAAGAAAAGGGATTGATTCTTTTAGAGTGTTAGTTTTCCGATTACAAAAGAAAGAGAGAATATCAACGAACCAAGAAGATTAATTTGAGCTGTGCTCAGTGTAACCTCTTCTCAACATTTGGACTTTGTCGTGTTTATAAACTTAAACTCGTCCTTTTCACCTGTTCCGATATTAGCCCCTTAGGTCTGTAATTTGCAGAATAACCTCATTCTAGGTTAGCAAGTAAACTTAAACTTAAACACTATCCCCCTGCATCTCTTTTTCCTTAATCCAGCCAAGAATTAGATTACATGACATCAATTGGAACAAACAATTTGCGTGTGTTAAAACGAATAACTATAATATATATTATGCGGTAATAGTTTTACAAAGTTTCATGACTAACGTTTTAACCTAGTGTGACAAATATTGATATAAAATTAGAACATATTCATATGTATATATATTGCAAATTTCAAAAGATTTATATATCTTTATTGTTTCTTTTAATATTATATATAAATCATGATATTATTATAATAAAAATAGTCATGCTAATTAATGAATATATGTGTATGTATGGCCATGCTTGCGTGTCTTCACGTATACGTAATTGAATGCAAAGGGACTCGAAATAAAGGGAATATATGTGGCTACTGTGAAACAATGCAATTTTCCATAACGACGAAAAATCCAAATCAAAGATTTGTGACTTTTCAACATTAATTGAAACGCAACAAAACGTTGATTCTAATATTTAACTCGAGAGGGACGTCACATTTTCTATTGTTATTTATTATCGTTATTGTTATATTTATTGTTTACTTTTATTATTTTCATCCATTTTGCTGATTAATATTTTAAATATTGGGAAGTTGGCATTTTATTCCATTGAAAATCTAAACTATTTTTGTCATGAAATAGCGTGCACGATCCAAAATAATTTAACACACATGAATAAAATAATATATATATCGCTTACTCCTATTCAAATTTTTGTTCTAAAATCGAATATATATGTATTTGTCGACCCAAATCAGTACAACACAATATAGACTGAAAGACAATTTTTTCTTAAACAAGAAAAAAAATACAATCTTAATTTTTGTTAAAAACACATTATAACAATCAAACTGATCTCAAATCACGAGTTTAAAAAAGTGAAATATAAATTTGCACTATTTCATATATATGTTGTAGTTATAAAAACGATTCTCTTTGAAGTAAAATCCAAAAATACCAAAATCGAACATCATATAATATTCGAACAGTTGAAAAAGAGGAACCTCATATATTAAATTATGAAAAATATATACAATTGAGACAAACTTTTTCCTTTTTCTTTTTGGGTAAACACTTGAGTAACTAACAAGATGTACTTAAAGAAAATTAAGGTAAGCTAAGTGGAAATGAAATGAGATTAGGATTTAAGTAGAGAGTACCAAAACTTTAATGTTTCCATGACTATTGGCACTTAACATTGTTGGACTGTCACTTTTCCAACACACAGCGCTGATGAAGTACGAACCTCCTTCTTCCTCTGCTTCCTCCATTTCCGTTGATCCGAATCTATGATGCGTTACCGGATTTTTTATTTCCTGCATTCACGTTACCCCGTCCCATTTCTCTCTTAGTTTTTTCGTTTTCAATGGCAACGAGTTTTGGTTCTACGATTGTAAAAGGTTGTACCTTGTGATAGACGTATACTTCGTTTGTCTCACTCCCGCACGCAAGATACTCGCTGTTCACGGTGAGACCCACAAAGTTCTTCTCATTCGTGTGGCCTCTGAATGTTCGAACCTGCCCACATTAAAATTTAAACACATTGTGATTGATTAGGCAATCGAACCAAAGACGCCCATCAAGTGTGAGAACAGATCGAAGATATCGGATTAAAAGACATGGTACTCACGGGGATGTTGTTCTTGACATCCCACAAGCGTAAAGTGCTATCGGTGGATGCAGAAGCAAGCTCATTGTTGGACAAGAATTTCACGTACGAAACGGCCTTCTTGTGCCCACCGAAGACATGGAGTGGTTGGCTAAAGTTTCTTAGATCATAATAATGGATCTGATGATCAGCTGACCCGACCTGCAACAAATGTGGACGCTTTTACATCTCAGTCTCCACCGTATATAAATAAGATAATAAGCCCAATATTGGGTAAAACTATTTTAACCTAACAAGTTTGTCTTACGCCACTCTCGGTGTGGCCACGAGAAAATCAACTTCTACTGCAATGAAATTCAAATTTTCAATTGCTCCCCCACAAGAAGCAACTCTTTACCAAACGCCAACACCCTTTTGGAGATTACGATTGAGGATGCAAATTGGGTGAAGAATGGAAGTACATACCGCAATATAGTTGCTAGAACCAGGATTGTACTTGACACAACATATGTTTGCTTTCATATCAATGTCTATCACACTTGCTTCCTGCCTCGTGCTCCAAACTTTAACCTGGTCCCAACATAGCACAAAAAGAATCGATGCATTTAGCTATTTATCATAATACCGCAAAGGAAATATATAAAGGAATGAATGATTGGAAGACAGGTAACATATGCATTGATCATCTATATGGGGAGAATACATAATTGAAGAATTAATCATCAGTAATAAAGAATCAAAGGTACATAATCCATTAGAAAAGGGTAATTCATCATACTTCCAATAAATTAAAGATCGAGTTATTGGAGAATATGGGAAGTGAAATAAACTGAAAGTACCTTACAATCATCACTACCAGATACAAGCATTGTTGGTTCGGTTCGTGAAAAGTCAACACTCCAAGCACGTTTTTCGTGCTCTTCATATTCCATAATACTCTGCCATTGCATTTGTTTTTTCATACAATGGAAGATAAAATGTGTAATAAGCAAAGTGAATATCTTGACTGAGAGATGATGGACTAGTGGGGTTAAAAAAAGTACTCACCTGCCTAGTAGTTACATCCCAAACAGTTACCATTCCCTCATAGTCACTGCTTGCTAAATGATTTTTGTCGTGCTTATTCCAACTCAAGCAGCTAAGTTTAAAACGTGTCAGCATCTCCACAACCGGACAATGGGCATCTGCTGGTTCATTAACAACCTGTAAAGGCATATAATCGTTAACTAGATGTCACCGATAAACCCATTGGTGAAGTACTGAAGTTAAATTAACCATAAAAAAGCCAGAAGATGCATAACATATATTAGGGGATGAATTCTTGATCATAAAACTCAGAATTACAGCTTATCATGCATCTATACCACAATTTTATACAGATATATCTTAATTTCATCACTCAAGACTGTATGAGTGTACCTACAGTTAAGAAAGATGCATAACAACCATTATCAGGCTCTTTGCACTTACCGAAGAGAAATCAAAAACCTTGATACACCGAGAAACACCGGCAGTGGCAAATAATTCATCGTCTCGATCAAACTCTATGCTGAAAGGAAATGCCCTTATTCAGAAGGTCTCAGAACAAGATGAGGAAGCAAGCATAAAAGAATGAAATTGAAGGAAAAAGGACAAAAATAAGACAGATCAACGCAAGAAGAGAGAAGATATACTTGGCTATATCGGGAAGGTTTTTTTTTAAGTTACGATACGAAAGTTAAAGGGAGAATTTCAAATACAAATATCTCAAGAACTAACCTTGAAACGATATTGGCTGAATGAAATATATCCCCATGTTTGATTTCTGCTATAACTCTTAAACGACTGTTCTTGAATCACCTTTCTCAAAATCTGATCAGATAGGCAGAGAACTATCAAATTTCGAACTCTTCTACTTCTTTCAGCTCTGGATATTTGAGCTTGGTCCTTGTTATCCTTTTCATGGATTCTTGATCCTTGTTCGGTTAATATTGAAGCTATACATGTAGACTCCATCATTGATCCTGATTCTACTCCTGAAATCGAGGATCTCTTTGGTGTCTTGAGCTCATCTTTGAGTTCTTCTTCTGCATCCATGTCCCATGTTGCTGGGTCATCCGTTAGAGCTTCATGTAAACCCATGATTTCGAGACTGATTAGAATCTTTTCTTTCCACAACACAAAATCTCCTTTACCGTCAAACTTCTCCACATCCAATTTCTGCATTGTTGCCATTGATTCTTGAATCTTTAAACTTCTTGATTTTCTACTTGCCTTCTTCTGAACCTTGAGCTCTGCTGCGTTCTCCCTAGTTTAGAACCAAGGGCTCTGATACCAATTGTTGCAATTCGAACGAATCTTTCCGAGCTCAAATACAAGATTTACGAAATCCTTAAGCTAAAATTTGAGTAGTGTGTGATAAAAAGAGTAGAGTGAGAGATTGAATACCGTTGTTTACGAGTTCGGTTGAATCGTTGATTCAATCTATGTCGGGAAAAAAAGGGATTGATTCTTTTAGAGTGTTAGTTTTCCGATTACAAAAGAAAGAGAGAATATCAACGAACCAAGAAGATTAATTTGAGCTGTGCTCAGTGTAACCTCTTCTCAACATTTGGACTTTGTCGTGTTTATAAACTCGTCCTCAACCTTTTCACCTGTTCCGATATTAGCCCCTTAGGTCTGTAATTTGCAGAATAACCTCATTCTAGGTTAGCAAGTAAACTTAAACACCAGTGTATTCCCCTACATCCTCTTTTTCCTTAATCCAGCCAAGAATTAGATTACATGACATCAATTGGAACAAACAATTTGCGTGTGTTAAAACGAATAACTATAATATATATTATGCGGTAATAGTTTTACAAAGTTTCATGACTAACGTTTTAACCTAGTGTGACAAATATTGATATAAAATTAGAACATATTCATATGTATATATATTGCAAATTTCAAAAGATTTATATATCTTTATTGTTTCTTTTAATATTATATATAAATCATGATATTATTATAATAAAAATAGTCATGCTAATTAATGAATATATGTGTATGTATGGCCATGCTTGCGTGTCTTCACGTATACGTAATTGAATGCAAAGGGACTCGAAATAAAGGGAATATATGTGGCTACTGTGAAACAATGCAATTTTCCATAACGACGAAAAATCCAAATCAAAGATTTGTGACTTTTCAACATTAATTGAAACGCAACAAAACGTTGATTCTAATATTTAACTCGAGAGGGACGTCACATTTTCTATTGTTATTTATTATCGTTATTGTTATATTTATTGTTTACTTTTATTATTTTCATCCATTTTGCTGATTAATATTTTAAATATTGGGAAGTTGGCATTTTATTCCATTGAAAATCTAAACTATTTTTGTCATGAAATAGCGTGCACGATCCAAAATAATTTAACACACATGAATAAAATAATATATATATCGCTTACTCCTATTCAAATTTTTGTTCTAAAATCGAATATATATGTATTTGTCGACCCAAATCAGTACAACACAATATAGACTGAAAGACAATTTTTTCTTAAACAAGAAAAAAAATACAATCTTAATTTTTGTTAAAAACACATTATAACAATCAAACTGATCTCAAATCACGAGTTTAAAAAAGTGAAATATAAATTTGCACTATTTCATATATATGTTGTAGTTATAAAAACGATTCTCTTTGAAGTAAAATCCAAAAATACCAAAATCGAACATCATATAATATTCGAACAGTTGAAAAAGAGGAACCTCATATATTAAATTATGAAAAATATATACAATTGAGACAAACTTTTTCCTTTTTCTTTTTGGGTAAACACTTGAGTAACTAACAAGATGTACTTAAAGAAAATTAAGGTAAGCTAAGTGGAAATGAAATGAGATTAGGATTTAAGTAGAGAGTACCAAAACTTTAATGTTTCCATGACTATTGGCACTTAACATTGTTGGACTGTCACTTTTCCAACACACAGCGCTGATGAAGTACGAACCTCCTTCTTCCTCTGCTTCCTCCATTTCCGTTGATCCGAATCTATGATGCGTTACCGGATTTTTTATTTCCTGCATTCACGTTACCCCGTCCCATTTCTCTCTTAGTTTTTTCGTTTTCAATGGCAACGAGTTTTGGTTCTACGATTGTAAAAGGTTGTACCTTGTGATAGACGTATACTTCGTTTGTCTCACTCCCGCACGCAAGATACTCGCTGTTCACGGTGAGACCCACAAAGTTCTTCTCATTCGTGTGGCCTCTGAATGTTCGAACCTGCCCACATTAAAATTTAAACACATTGTGATTGATTAGGCAATCGAACCAAAGACGCCCATCAAGTGTGAGAACAGATCGAAGATATCGGATTAAAAGACATGGTACTCACGGGGATGTTGTTCTTGACATCCCACAAGCGTAAAGTGCTATCGGTGGATGCAGAAGCAAGCTCATTGTTGGACAAGAATTTCACGTACGAAACGGCCTTCTTGTGCCCACCGAAGACATGGAGTGGTTGGCTAAAGTTTCTTAGATCATAATAATGGATCTGATGATCAGCTGACCCGACCTGCAACAAATGTGGACGCTTTTACATCTCAGTCTCCACCGTATATAAATAAGATAATAAGCCCAATATTGGGTAAAACTATTTTAACCTAACAAGTTTGTCTTACGCCACTCTCGGTGTGGCCACGAGAAAATCAACTTCTACTGCAATGAAATTCAAATTTTCAATTGCTCCCCCACAAGAAGCAACTCTTTACCAAACGCCAACACCCTTTTGGAGATTACGATTGAGGATGCAAATTGGGTGAAGAATGGAAGTACATACCGCAATATAGTTGCTAGAACCAGGATTGTACTTGACACAACATATGTTTGCTTTCATATCAATGTCTATCACACTTGCTTCCTGCCTCGTGCTCCAAACTTTAACCTGGTCCCAACATAGCACAAAAAGAATCGATGCATTTAGCTATTTATCATAATACCGCAAAGGAAATATATAAAGGAATGAATGATTGGAAGACAGGTAACATATGCATTGATCATCTATATGGGGAGAATACATAATTGAAGAATTAATCATCAGTAATAAAGAATCAAAGGTACATAATCCATTAGAAAAGGGTAATTCATCATACTTCCAATAAATTAAAGATCGAGTTATTGGAGAATATGGGAAGTGAAATAAACTGAAAGTACCTTACAATCATCACTACCAGATACAAGCATTGTTGGTTCGGTTCGTGAAAAGTCAACACTCCAAGCACGTTTTTCGTGCTCTTCATATTCCATAATACTCTGCCATTGCATTTGTTTTTTCATACAATGGAAGATAAAATGTGTAATAAGCAAAGTGAATATCTTGACTGAGAGATGATGGACTAGTGGGGTTAAAAAAAGTACTCACCTGCCTAGTAGTTACATCCCAAACAGTTACCATTCCCTCATAGTCACTGCTTGCTAAATGATTTTTGTCGTGCTTATTCCAACTCAAGCAGCTAAGTTTAAAACGTGTCAGCATCTCCACAACCGGACAATGGGCATCTGCTGGTTCATTAACAACCTGTAAAGGCATATAATCGTTAACTAGATGTCACCGATAAACCCATTGGTGAAGTACTGAAGTTAAATTAACCATAAAAAAGCCAGAAGATGCATAACATATATTAGGGGATGAATTCTTGATCATAAAACTCAGAATTACAGCTTATCATGCATCTATACCACAATTTTATACAGATATATCTTAATTTCATCACTCAAGACTGTATGAGTGTACCTACAGTTAAGAAAGATGCATAACAACCATTATCAGGCTCTTTGCACTTACCGAAGAGAAATCAAAAACCTTGATACACCGAGAAACACCGGCAGTGGCAAATAATTCATCGTCTCGATCAAACTCTATGCTGAAAGGAAATGCCCTTATTCAGAAGGTCTCAGAACAAGATGAGGAAGCAAGCATAAAAGAATGAAATTGAAGGAAAAAGGACAAAAATAAGACAGATCAACGCAAGAAGAGAGAAGATATACTTGGCTATATCGGGAAGGTTTTTTTTTAAGTTACGATACGAAAGTTAAAGGGAGAATTTCAAATACAAATATCTCAAGAACTAACCTTGAAACGATATTGGCTGAATGAAATATATCCCCATGTTTGATTTCTGCTATAACTCTTAAACGACTGTTACAACAAATTTCAGAGAATGCACGTAAGACAAAAGAAAAATAAACAAATAAATTTCAAATATACTTATTTCTACAACAATACAGATAAATTAAGGATAGGCACTGATACCTGTAGCGAGTAAAGGTAGTCAAGACAGATTGAAATTCTTCAAGACCTTTACTATAGCCTTCCCTATTTATTACACTTTTATCTCTTTCTTGCATGATTTGAGGTTGGTCAACCAATTGGCGTCGCTTTTGAAGATAACATTCTTGTAAGTCCATGAACTGCAAGACAACACACTCCAACAAATTAGCCAATCAACACCGCATATCAAGAGATCAAAGGACAAGAAGAAAAACGTAAGTACTTCAATAAACTTCAGACGAACATAACTCTGCATTTTTATCAAGCTGCTGGTCCAGAGTCCAGAGTTTGGACTCCAGACAATTATAAGACAAGGAAAGTGGCTTTGACATAATGATTATAAACAGAATATCGCATACACTGGAATCTAAAACCCTTATCTGCTATGTGTTTTTCCTTTTGAATTGACAAACCTTCCAAACTTTATTCTCAAGTTCCAAAGATCATATCAGGGTAGAGTGATATTTTGAAGATTCAATCTGATGCAAGTTGATAAGCATGAGGCTCTACAGAAGTACAGACCTGAGCATGGATCCGTTTTTTCTTAGCCACAGAGGCGGTTGATAGTTTTGAACATTGTGAATCTGGCCCACTTAAAGCATCCTTCTTTTGGAGTCCGTGAGAATTTCCTTGAGCATTTCCATCTACCTTTTTTATTTGATAATTTCCTAATGAATTTCCTCCTCCGGTATTCAGAGATTTAGCGATGGAACCAGTGTGGTTCTTTTCAAATGGCGACGGCCATGCCTTTCTTGTGCTTGGATCATCTCCAAGCATCCGCAACTTCATAGAGTACCTGTCCCTAGCCCGGTTTAACTCTATTCTATGTCCCTCAACGGCATTTATGTCCTCCTTAACGTATTTGAGATCAGTTTGTACCTACAGCAATATTGGAAATAAAGATAAAAATTAAAAGCTGTTTTTCTGCGTTACAATGCCATAAATTCTGTTAAAATAAAACATGAACTTAGCATACAATACAGTTCAGCATATTCATCGGAAAAATTAAATTTATCGTTTTTAACATATCGTTTCTCCCATTAACAGCATATAAACCCATGAAAAAACCTCTTAAAAGCTAAATGGTTAACTCCATCCTTTTAACCCCAGGAGTGGTACACACAGATTCTTTCCCAAATACTGATGGTAGTTGCAAAATTACATTTGCGATATCAAATGGCTATCCGTCCACTCTTAATGGGAAAAAGACAGGTATACTTTCTAAATAGTTTTACCAAAAGAACCTTGACACATCTCCGATTTTTCACTGACCACATACATTAACCACAGCATTACATAAATCTACATCATATTTTATCAGAAATACTACCACTCTTTACTTCCAAGAAGGAAACCTAATAAAAAATAGAAGCAATATGACAGATGGTTACAATTTACAAAAGACTTGCATTTACTGTTAAGGTTCAATTGTCGATGGATTACAGAAAAGAAGGAAATATGAGATCTATGGATAGAGTAAACGTACTGATAGCCAGAAAGCCAGAAAAACCAACCTCATTTAGTTCATCAACTTTTTGCTTCCTCAGACAATTCAAAAAGTCCAAAAGTATCTGCATATTCCTCTCAGCTTCTTCCTGCTCCATTTTCCTTTTCTTCTCCGCAAGAAGTGACAGAAGATTGTCTACTTCCTTAATTGAAACATCACAACCCTGTCTAAGGATTCAAACAGGGAGTCAAATATGAACGGAAGGAATAAAGTTTGACAACAAGTTGTAGTTTACTGCAACAAGATGCAGGATGGAATATAAAAAAGGCATAAGAGTAACTGAGGGCTTATATATAAATCTGAGGAACTCAAATTAAAGAGAACGGTGGGAAGATAAAGGCTGGTCAAGAACTGACCCTTTGTAGTGCTTGCCGAAACTGATCGATGGGAGATGTTGTTTGCGACATTTGACAAGCTGAAGTTTTCTTCAATAGCTGCAAATGCAGTACAGAAAAATCATGTTACAATAAGGGAGGCGAATTATGTTGCATTATTTCGGATATAGATACTGTAGGATACATGCATTGTTCTAACCATCTTTTGTAATACAGGTTCAGCAAATTCGGGAGGGAGAATTATTATGCATTAAGAGATCAAGTAGCTTTGTCTTCTCTTTGAACAGCATTCTAAATCAAATTCGTTGTGTAAACTGTACATCGAAACAAAACCATTCAGAAATACTATAAAAAGTTCCCAATTCTCAGACTCAAAATGATCGTATACATGTAATGGCTGAGAAACTCAACATCATATCTGCAGATGATACCCAACTGAGCCCCACACAAATACGGGTTCTTGTCAGACATGAGTCATGACCAATTCTTGGAACCAGACATACAATTAATGCAGCGAATTCTTTGTCCAAACTCTCACGATATGGTTCATTCGAATTTTAACGCAACTTGGGTCCCATAGTTTATACACAATCACGGCAAAACCGAATTTCAATCGAAGACAAAGATAAACAAAACAGCAACTAAAATCATCAAAATAAGAACCAACTTAGCAATACCAATAATTAAATGGCAAAACGAAACCACCAAAACTTGAATATTGCCATTTGTGTCACTTCATATACGCAGATAACAAAATTTCGAAGAACGATTCTGAGCAGAAGTATTTTGAAGAAAGGATAACTGAAAAAATATAAAACCTTATCGAGTAGAAAATTAGGGTAAATCTGATTGTTCGTGAGGTGTTGGCCGCAGCAGGGGCAATCGCTCTTGATACGGAGGTGAGTGATGATGCACATGTAGCAGAAGCTGTGTCCACACGCCGTGAGGAACGCGTCTTTAATTATCTGCATACAAATTGGACAAAGCAGATCCTTGTCCAGCTCCGTCGTAACGACCTCCGAACAGCCGCCATTTCCGGCACACTCACTATCGTGGCGGTGGGTAACCTCGCCCGTGGAGGATGTCATCGGGTTGGATTTCACAGCCGGAACCAGTGGATCCGTCGGGACCTCTTCCATGATATATTTGCTTTAAGAAAATTCCCACCGTCTCTGTTTAAGTTTCAAAAGCTTAGTAATGGCAGAAAAGGTAGCGATGGCGGAGAGATGAGGCGGTGGGAAGGTGCCGGGCGTGGGGTCCAAGGTGGTTCTTTTCTGAGGATGAGAATGGCCCACGTTATCAAATACGCGCTTGGTGGCGCGTGTAGATAACGTGGCTGATGCTGTCATTCGGGTCGGATTTTCATTTTAAGCTTTTTTAAAAAAAAGGAAATAAATAAATAATTGGAGTTGGGCTTCACTTTCATTAGGCCTAAATTTGGGCTGGACTTTAATTTATTATTTAGGTTTTGTGAAAAGCCCCATGGTCTTCTGCCGAGGACATAAAGTATAAATATAAACATCATATATATATATATATGTGTATAATTGGAAAATTTTGTTTTTGGAGATAATATGCAATAGAATGTACTTCTTCTCACATGTTTTCTCCAAATTCATTAAATTTCAAATCCAAAAAAGTCAATTAGGTCATAAATGATATGTACTTATCGTTTCTAGAAATAGTATGATTCATATTGCAAGTTTTAGCTAATGTCAACAACTGGTTGAGATTATAAATATACACCACATATCTGAAATTCACATGATTTCTAACGCCCATTCAATCCAGTATAGTATAATGGGTTATTTTTTATATTTAAATGAATGTTGTGAAATTGGTAAAATTAAACAGGTATTTTTAATTTTTCGATACCGATAAAATAAATAAATAAATATATATGAATGGGAAAAATAGAGGCATAGGTGAGTCAAAAACAGGAGTCAATTAAAGGATCTTTTTTTTTTCTTTCGACCAGAAAACTCTTGACGTTTGGTCTTCCAACGGTCAAAACCGGTCGAACAAACCCCGTCGCTCTCCACGTGCTCCCTAGGAAATATTCGGTGGGCATCACTACACATGATAATACCTCCGATTTCTACATCTAAGATCTAACGGCTTAGATCACATATCTTCCGGTGCTCCCGAAAGTACTCAATTGCTCCCTCCTCTCTCTTACTGGCTCGCTGACACATGGAACAACCCGTGGGTCCCACTTGCCTCTCATGAGCTGCGATGCTGGAGATTTCTTGTGCCAGAATCAAAGCGTTTTGACTATTTTGCCCCTATATAGGACTTGGCTTGTTCCCAAAGCACATCGTGTTTTCCCATTTTATTTTTCGCTTCCTCAATTTATTTCCGTGATTAAAACAATTTTTTTACTATTTTAGTAAATAATAAATTTTTTCTTCCTCTAATGAAATCCATATCATATTTTTTTAGGATTGGTTTAAATTTAAACTAATAATAATTATAATCGTGGTAATATGTTAATAGACTGTCACTTTCTTTAATCTTCATGTGAAATAATTCTCTTAACGACAGTACGAATTTCATATTTATATGTAAACTTTTTTAGTTAGTATATATTTTATAGCAATACAAGGACAATAAAGAATTAACCCATGTGCTTGTTTTGTTTTGTGTGCATAATCTATGTGCTACTAGGTTATAAGATAATTTATGCTCATTTTTTCCTTGAATACAACATTGTAAACTCGAACCCCATTGACTATAATTTCATCCATTTTTTCATTTTTATATATTTTATTTGTTTAGGGATTAAATTTTTGTGTTAAGCCTATACAAAACGATAAATAAAGTATATAAAGTAATTTTCACCAACAGTTAAATTTTTATATTGAAAAATAAAACTAGTTTTAGCTAAAATAACATATAATGGATTGTATAGCCCATAAATTTTATCTAAAAACATATAAAATTTATAAAAAAAAATAAAAGAATTGTAAGATGGGGGCATTCAGACAACAACCCTACTAACAAAAAATTGATTGTAACTAATCATGAATACGGAAAAAAAAGGCATTGTCGTTGATAGATGCTGCCAAACTCCAATAAATGCCATCTGTCATTACCCTTTTGCTTTTTTTCTATTGTGAATGTGAATGTGTTTTTGGCCTAGTGTTTGACTTGGAAAGTGAAAGTTACCTAAATTAACATACCAATTTTATTTTCCTATTTTTTTTATTATTCATCATCATTATTTACCATGTTCATGTATATATTTATATTTATATAATATTTGATGTATATACATAGAAGTCGATTAAAATAAATATTTTTTAGAATGCAATAACATTAATATAAGATAGATAGTTTATAATTTATTTTATTTTTTCTGTAAAGAGTATTTGATTCTTTATCTTTCTAAAATATATTATCATTACAAACGTCGCATGCAATCTATTTATCATATTTTAAATATGAAATGATTGTTGGATTATTGTTTGTATTTGAGGTTTGCAAAAAAACCTTTTTCTCAAATAACAAAAGATATAGTTAGACTAGCAAAGTAATATAGGCTATTTAATATAATAACTAGTGAGATATTTTATATTTATACATATATATATCTAAAAATTATTTATATAATTCATGTAAATCGTTAGGTTATCAATTTATAGCATAACAATATCAACCGAGTATAGCCAAATGAAGCAACATGTTGCTTATGTGTTTGAATATTGAAGAACAAGAAAAGGGGGCTGTTTGATAAAAAAATAATGTGGAGGCAATTATGGGGAAAAATCGTAAACTAGGGTTAAGATTTATAAATTATAACATTTCCCCTCAATTTTTGTACTAGGTAGGATAGGATTTATGAGTCACAGGACGACTAGCTTTTCGTTGTTCTTATTTGTGGGTCCTACTTCATCCGACGATAGAGATTCGATCCGACGGCTCTCATCGCTCCTCTCCTTTTGGCGTTACACGATATAATTGCAAAATATTGAATATAAAACGTATAAACATAATCATTTATATATATATATGAGTGATGTGCTTATATACATGTAGATTTAAATGAAATACATAAAATTTCAAATAAAATATAAATATTTTTTTTGTAATACTTTCTTATTCCACATAATTGAAATGAAATAATTAGTATATAATTATTACTGCAAAGTATTGAATTATAAACTTATAACCTAGTTGTTTAAAAGAAACTTATAAACATAATAATTTGTATTATATATATGTATGAGTGATGTGCTTATATACATGTAGATTTAAATGAATTACCATAAAATTCGTTTATTATTTAAATTTAAAATAAAAATATCAAATAAATTTATTGAAATACAAATATTAAATTTATTTTTTTGAAATATTTTATTCCACATTTTTTAAATGAAATAATTAATATTTATATGTTTGTATTTATATGATATTAAAAAGTTGAGAAAATATTTTACAAAAAAATTATTTTACAAAAAAATCTTATTATTATTATTTGATAAAACCAATTTTCAATAAATTGAAAAAACATTACAGGGGTAACCTAGTCATTCTATGCTAAATAAACAAACGGGTCCACTGGAGATTCAAATCCAGTGGTTCACACTGCATATTAGCGCACCAAGTTCCCGCCTTTTAACGGTGACGATTTAATATTTTTTTCTTTTTTCTAAATCTCAAGTAATTTGATTTAACTTTTCTGTTTAATTTAACTACCGTGACACTCACGCTTCGTTTTTTCCATAGTTTTACATACGACAAAAGACGGAGTTACCCTTGTTTTGTCCTTTTTCCTCTCAAGAAGCTATAAAATATATAATATATTATTTTAGTAAGCAATTATCTTTTTTAAGAGAATTTTGTACTTCTTAAAATCTGATTTTCCTAAAACAAATAATTGAAGAGGTTATAAATTTTAGAATTTTAATATATGATCAACGTTTAAGCTACTCTAGCCTAATAATTCGTGAAAACTTTTGTGTCCCATATGTATTAATTGAATTATGATCTTATGTAATAACCTAAAAAATGCTGGTAATTGTATACTTGGAATATATTTTACAAAAAAACATTAAATTTATTGTATTTAATTCGCGCGCTAAGAAATTATTTTAATTATTACAGTAAAATCATGCATTTAAATTAGGTGTCGAAATTTAATACTCGTTAAATAATTAGACGAGTTTGAAGAGAAAAAAATATATAGAGTTTTTAATAATAAAAAAATACGCAGAGGAGGGAGGGTCCTACAGGGCCGGATCTGACGGTCCAGATGGAAACATAATACGAAGGATCAATCACGCGCGTGCCATAAGATGAAGGAGTAGGGGTAATATAGTCATTTTGTAGAGACAGGCAGAATTTATTAATCCGTACACGAGGGGCAAAAGACTCATTACTCAGTACTGTTATTTAATTTTTTTTTTCCTGTTTTCACATTGAACCACAAACATCGGGGAAAAAAAAACCCAACAATAAAAAAAAAGAAGATCAGGAAAATTTCCCAGAAAATTTCAGATTCCGGGGAAAAGGAAAGGAAACAGGGAGGGGGGAGAATAAGGAAAATCAAATCCAATTGGAATATTTTGGCAGAGATTTTCCTTTTTGGTTTTGTTTTTATACAAGAAACCTTTGCTTGGGGGAAAAAAAGTTTAAATCATTAGATTATTCACCGCTGTTCTTCGTCTTTATGTTTCATCGTTTTCCAGTACCGCGAGAGAAAAGGAGAGAGAGAAACGGGGAAATCTGTTTCCATATATGATATTAACAATCTACTTGTGCTTTCTCCTTTTTGTTTGATCATTGTCGTCATCGTTTCTTCGCAAAATCACACGATTTGTTTGTGATTTTTCGGTAGATAAAAGACAAAAAAAAGCTCGTATATTTAGTGGCTGTTCGTTACTCTTTTTTGTTATGCGACCCATGTCAGAAACTCAGCAGGATCAGAGCTCTACTGGGTCGTCGATTCCATCTTCCGAGAAAATTGAAGGTTAGCTTCCGATTTTGTCCGTACAGTTCATGAGAGATCCAACTGGGTTTCGTAATGCGTTTGAAGATTGTATGAATATGTTGATCATTGGTTCGAAGCCCTCCTTCTGGGTTTGTTTGAACTTTCGACGTTATAAGTTTCAGAAACTCGGAGCTCAATATGAATTTGTCACATGTTAATCTCGCTTGATCCATTCTGTTCTTGTCGTTGTCGAACCTGAGATCAGTCATGTTCTGTAATAGAGATCGATTTTACGTTTGCTTTAACTTGAAAAGACCACGATTCTGTAAAATGGGTTTATGCCTAAAAGTTGTTTTTATGGCTTCCGATTCCGATTCTTCTACTAATAATCATTTGGATGCATGTTATGTTCTTCAGATGCCTTTAAGCGGATTAAGTTAAATGAAGACGGTGATGTTCAGTCATGTCAGTATCCTGATCGTCCCGGTGAACGAGATTGTCTGTTCTATATGAAAACAGGACTTTGTGGCTATGGAAACAACTGCCGTTACAATCATCCTCCATATGTTTCTCAGGTGAGGAAATTGAATCACAAACAGGATTTGTTCTAATTTTGCTTTGGCTTACAGTTTTATTGTAACATCTTAATAGGGTATTGTTTATTATAAAGATGAACTCCCTGAAAGAGTTGGACAGCCTGACTGTGAGGTGCACTTCTTGATTTTGTTCTTATTTTCCGGTCTACCCTTTTAATAGATTATGAATTTCGAATGTGAAAGCTTTCTACTTCAAACAGAAGTTCTTCTTGTTTCATTTTCCACAGTCTAAACCTATAATGGATCGGTCTGCGTCTTATTCATGTGATGCATCTTAATGTTTTCTTCCCGTTGCAGTATTTTCTGAAGACAGGAACCTGTAAGTATGGTCCTACATGCAAATATCATCATCCAAAAGACAGGAATGGCGCTGGACCTGTGTTGTTCAACGCTGTCGGATTTCCTATGCGTCAGGTAATTTGATCATCCTAGATAGTTAATCTCGATTTACTGTTCCGGAAAAACCTTATTGAATCCTGTTTCCAGGGAGAGAAAGCATGTCCGTATTACATGCGAACTGGAACTTGCAGATTTGGAGTTGCTTGTAAATTCCATCATCCACAGCCTGTGAATGAACCTTCTGGTTCTTATGGAGTCTCTAGCTTTTCTTCTTTAGGTTTTCCATATATCGGTGGATTAACAATGGTGTCTTTACCACCTGCAACTTATGGATCAATACCTCGTCAGCAACTTCCTCCTACCTATTTACCTATCATGCTTTCTCCTCCTCAAGGCTGGCCCACTTACTCTGTAAGTCTACATATCCATGGAACCTCATTATATGATTCATGGGTTGGCCATACATATACAGTCAAGATCTTTATAGTTTCGCCATGAATGATGGGACAGGGTGCATCTAATCTCATATACAAAGTGAAAGATCAACCTGATTCGAGTTCTAATCCGTCTCTGCCTCTGGTTGTAACGTCGAACCAGAGTTTACCTGAACGACGTGACCAACCAGAATGTCGGTTTTTTATGAATACCGGGACATGTAAATATGGAGTTGACTGCAGATATAATCATCCGAAAGAAAGGATTTCACCTGTTATTCTCCCATCTCGACCTGTAAGTTTCAAATGAACAATCTGAATTTAGGTCTAGATGGGTAAATAGTGATTATTAAGAGCTTTTTGTTGTTGTTCAAATAGGGACAAGCAACATGTGCAAACTTCAAGGCCTATGGATTCTGCAAATTTGGACCAAACTGCAAATTTGATCACTCTTTGCCGTCATACCCTTACAACACGGCCATGGCCATGACCATGACCACGACCATGTCACCTTTGTCTGCTTCACCAACTCATATGAGGATCTCACCTTCAGATGAGAAGAAACCTGAGGTTAATCCTGAACAGGTTAACTCAGAAGTGAAGGTTTGATTTGATCAATGATCACAAGAATCAACATTTACAACAATGTGGTCTGAAATCTCTCTGCCCTTTCTTGCTATTTTGGGCAGGAGGGTGTGAAAATGGTGAAAGTGTTTTCCTTTTTTGGGGTTAGGTAGAGAAAAAAGAGGGTTAATAAAATTACATTTTGGTGGATAGAGAAAGAATTTGATATTTTTGTCCTCTTCTTTACACATTCTGTGTTGTGGTTTCTAAATCTAACGTAAAACATGTAACATATAATAATAATTGACTAACAAAAATGCTAGAAAATGTATTATGAACACAAGTGGGTAAAATATCTAAAAATCCATCTTCAAATATATATATATATATGAATTCACAAAAAATAGTTTTATTTTTTATAATAATTACGAAAAAAATTATTATTGTTAGATTTGGTATGTTTTAGTATTTAGAAAAATCGAACTTAAATATTTACTGATATTTGATTATCCTCGATTTTGAATTCGAATATAAAATTGAATAGATAATCTAAGTTGATAAGTTCATTGAATGAATAGAGTAAACAAGTCTATTTTGATGTTTTTTTGCCTTTTTTCTCATATAAATATGGTATTAATATTATTAAACTAACTATTAGTAACTTAATTGGCGAAAGAGATGCATACGACACGATTAACTCGATTAGCAATGAGTTTTGAATACATATTTCAGATGAAAAAAGAGAGTATTATGACCAGGGCAAGCCAGGGAGTCATAAGAATTAAAATGTAATTAATATAAAAATTATATTTTTGTTTATAAAAAATACACAAAAATATTTATTTATAAAAATTTACATATTGTTAATGGCGGTGAAAACCCATGGTTAATGGCTGTTTGTGGTTATTTTTATTTTCTTACTTCAACGGTTTTACTTTTTTTTTACTTAAAAATCACATATCTCAACACTTAAATATTTTTTCAATTCTATGTGATACCATAAGTTTTTAAAAAATACGAAAGTAATTCATATGTTTTATTTTTTTTAATTCACAGAATTATAGATATATAACTAGTTTGAATGGATTTTTAAATATAAAAAAATATTTATCAATTTTTATTAATTTTTATTAATTTTTATAATTGAATGATTAATATGTTTGTATTCATATTAAAATATCAATTAATATTAATATTAATTTATATTTTAATAATTGAATGGATTAATATATTTGCCAATGGATTTTTAACATGTTTATCAATTTATATCAATGTAAAATTTTAACTAAAATTTTAAATAATTTAATTAAAATATAATTAAAAAATATAATCGAATGGATTTTTAATGGTTGTAAAAGGTTTTTTAAATGATTTTTATAATTGTTAAAAAAACTTTATAAAAAGTGAAGTTTTAAAATATCAAAATTATATATAAATTTATATATATATATATTAATTTTCATATTATTCTATACATAACTATCACCAATTTTAAATTAATTTATAAATATACACGAAGAATTGATATATATATATCATGATGTATATTTATAACATAATTTAAAAATAATTATTACAAAATATATATATTATTAATTATTATTTTCTTATGACATTATTTTTTATTTTATATATATATATGTATATATAAGCAGTCATGTTATTCAATACATAATGATCATTAATTTCGAATTAATTTGTAAATATATACATGACAATTGATGTATATTCATGGTGTATATTTATAAATTCATTTAGAAAATAATTATTACAATTCATATATTATTATAAAAATATAAAAAAATATATATTTTATAATTTTTACAAATAAATAAAAATAACATAAAAAGAAAATTTTATATGTAAAATTATATATATTAATATGTAATTTATATAATATTAGGTCGTTTTTTATTTTCGAATCCCATTTAAATCATATGGGCTTTTTATTTTTATTTTGGCCTGGCCCATATTTTATTTTCCTGCAGCCTCCTTCACACAGACTCCTCCCTCTTGTTTTCTGCGCCTTCCCTTACTGCTCTCTCTCTCCTTCAACCGCCTCCCTCTCTGTTCCTTTTTTTGCTTGTTGCCGCCGGCTAGTGGTCTGCCGCCGGTCTGACCGCCGACATGCTCCACGACCGTGCGTCTGTCCGCCGGTCGCGCCGTCCAGCTGTCCGCGGTTCTGTTCTTCGCCGCTCCGTCGTGCTTGCTCCGATGTCCGCCGGTCACTGCGCTCGCCGGTCTACTCGCTGCTGTCCTCGCCGGTCTGCTCGGTGTTGTCCTCGCCGGTCTGTTGCTGTCCACCAGTCAGATTCCTCACACCGAGGAACGTCAACAGTTTCAATGTTTTTAGACCCATCGGTCTACTGTTTTTTGTTTAAATCGACCATTACCATTGGTTTAGAGTATCAAAAAAAACAATTTTACCATCTGACGGTTGAAAATTTGACAACAAAACAAAAATTTAATATTCACAAATAAAAAAGTTACACGTATATTAACACTGTTCACATGACCTTCACTTTTATTAATATTTAGATTCCGTTGAAAATTTTTCAAAAAATCCGAATGTTATCTTTTCGTCTGTATATTCATATGCCTCCGCGTCATGCAGAGGCTTGGCTCCATAACGAATAAGAAATAAGCAAGATGCGGGCTGACGTGTAACAATATTATTGGTTAACATACGTAATTCCGAGGAGCCGGTGGGTTTTACTTCTGCGGATTTGCAGATTTGGGAGAGGGGTGTCTCAGAGGGAAATTTTCTCGAGAAAGTGGAAGAAAATGTTCAAATCACCGTTAATGTTGTTTACGCTTCTCTCTCTATCATTTGCGTTCTTCGATCTGAGCCATGCTCTCTATGGACCTTCGTCGCCTGTGGTTCAGCTTACTGCTTCGAACTTCAACTCCAAGGTACGACCATGAACGATGTAATTCTCTTTCTGTAGGTTTTTCGTCAATTCACTGGTTTCCAAAGAAAATTTTCCCAGAGAATGTATGAGTTACAATCATTTATTGGTATGGTTTCGTATATGAGAATGATCCTGTAACGGAGGACAATCTGGGTTTCCACTTTTTCGTTTTACGTACATAGATCTGATTTGGGTTACATTACCATTGAGTCTAGATTATCCACTTGGTGGATATTTCTATTTTTTGTAATAATTTGTATAAACCGAAGGAGAAATCGCCATTTTGACTGCGTAGGAAGGAGAAATCGCCATTCTGAAATGCCTTGTAGATAGTGATGCAAATGGCTGATTTCTCAGTAGCACTCCTTGAACCCTACCTTGGAGGAGATATTTGCCTATGCTTGTCGTAGAATGGGTCTTGTTTTTCAGATTTGTTCCAATAAGTTGAGTCATTGTAATGGTGGCAGGTTGTAAATTCAAATAGGGTTGTGTTGGTTGAGTTCTTTGCACCATGGTGTGGTCATTGTCAAGCATTAACACCAACATGGGAGAAGGTGGCTAATATCTTGAAAGGTGTTGCTACTGTGGCAGCCATTGATGCTGACGAACACAAGTCTCTTGCTCAGGTTTTGTAATAAGATGAACTATACAGAACACCTTTTTACTTACTGTGTTGCATCTAAGTCTCATTGGGGGATCTATTATGTCTGCTCCAGGAGTATGGAATTAGGGGTTTCCCTACCATTAAGGTCTTTGTTCCTGGCAAGGCTCCAATTGATTACCAAGGAGCAAGGGATGCCAAACCCATTGCTGAATTTGCTCTCAAGCAGGTATTTTTGATTCGATACGATTGCAAGATTATGTTTTCATACATATCTTGAGGAAGCTTTATCTGAATTTTATGACTTTTTCGAGACAAATTAGTTAAAGATTCCATGTTAGTTTGGTTCTGAAATTAAACATGTCAAAGTATGAGTATGACTCCCGCTTATGATCAGCATCTTTGACGTCGAGTTGCTTGAATCTTAACTCAGAACCACAAACCCGTATTTTGTTTTTCCCTTTTCCATCCGAAACCATTTGCGATAACGTTCTTTATAAATAATAAATACATATACTTTTGCTCAGATCACTAATTTTTCACGTTGCAGATTAAGGCTCTTTTGAAGGACCGTTTGCATGGAAAAACAACTGGTGGAGGTTCTAGTGAGAAGAAATCGGAGCCCAGTGCATCTGTGGAATTGAATTCTAGCAACTTCGATGAGTTGGTCATCAAAAGCAAAGATCTTTGGATTGTGGAGTTCTTTGCACCTTGGTAAGTAGTGCTTTTTTATTCCCAAACTGTTCAATCCAATTGATCTGTAAATCTACAAACACATCTTGAGGTTAAACTTTTCATCATCATTGGAAGTTAGATGAAGTTAAGGACCACATGATTCTGACCTTTGACCTAATAAGATGCCTTGCCTTGAGGTCTTTCGGGAAATCTGAAGATGAAAACTATTAAAATTTTCTTTCTTTTAACTAGGTGTGGACACTGCAAAAAGCTTGCTCCTGAGTGGAAAAAGGCTGCAAACAACTTAAAGGGGAAGGTGAAATTGGGTCATGTCAATTGTGATGCTGAGCAGGTAAAAAAAAACTCTTACGATTTAAGACCTTTTATCATTGTGATCAATAACATGAAATACCGTTCAGCTGGTTTATGTTCTTGTATCCAAATCTTCATATCTTTTTCCATTGGTTTTACCTCTGGTGAGCTCTAACAAGATTGTTATCTCTTGCAGTCTTTAATGAGCAGATTTAAGGTACAAGGATTCCCCACAATCTTAGTATTTGGTGCGGATAAAAGCAGCCCCATTCCTTACGAGGGTGCTAGAAGTGCGTCAGCTATAGAATCCCATGCTTTGGAACTGCTCGAAGCAAATCTCGGCCCTGCTGAAGTAACTGAACTGACTGGCCCGGTAATGATCATTTCCTTTATTACGTTTCCGACCTCTTTAGAGATGCTTGACTCCAACTCCATTTCACACTTGTTGCTTACTTTTTCATGTAGGATGTCATGGAAGAGAAGTGTGATTCAGCTGCTATTTGCTTTGTTTCTTTCTTGCCTGATATTCTCGACTCCAAAGCTGAAGGAAGGAAGAAATACCTCGACATGTTATTAGCTGTTGCAGAGAAGTTCAAGAGGAGCCCTTACAGGTCTCTTTATATTACATTTCAACAAGCTGGAGGCTTTTTGAATGTTTTAAAAGATCATTTTGAGCTTTACATCTAAACATGTGATGTTTGTATGTAGTTTTGTATGGGTGGCTGCGGGAAAACAGTCGGATTTGGAGACAAAGGTTGGCGTTGGAGGATATGGGTACCCAGCAATGGTGGCACTGAACACGAAGAAAGGAGCTTACGCTCCGCTTAAAAGCGCGTTTGAGGTTGAACACATCATGTAAGCGCTTAGATTCTCGTAACCCTCGATTCTTTTCTAGATTCCAATTGAACAAATGGTTGAGATTCGATACATACGGGTTTTTGTTTCATCAGAGAATTCGTCAAGGAAGCTGGACGCGGAGGAAAAGGCAATTTGCCTCTCAGTGGAACACCAGTGGTCGCAAAGACAGAACCTTGGGATGGTAAGGACGGAGAAGTAATGGAGGCTGATGAATTCTCTCTTGAAGAACTCATGGGGAATGATGATTCTTCCACCGCAGCCAAGGACGAGTTATAGATATGTGTCTGAAAAACACGAAGAAGGCTAAATCCAATTCATCCTCGAGCATATATGAATGAACATTGAGTGAGAGGCAACGAGTTTTTCCTTGACACATTGTTGCTTTGATGTAACCTGTTTATGTTTGATCCTTTCTATAAGCCAAAATGAAAGCAAATAGTTTTGAAATGAGACACTAAAAAAAGCTATTTTCAACCGATGTACTAATAGATTCGTTAGTTGGACAAGTATTTCAATGGGTTAATATCCTTTGTAAATCAATAGAGTAGCACAATTGAGCCGTACATTGATAACTGTTGGATGATTCGTCGTAATTTCCAACGAGTTCTCAATGGTTATCAGCGTTATTTCAACACGCATTGATCGTTGAAAATACCCATTGGAATACTCGTTGAAAACATGTGCAGAGTTTTCCAATTGATTACTTTTGAATTTTTTAATAAGTATCCATTCAAGAATGCCTTCTTAAAGATTTAAATTCTTGACGCAACCATTGGAAAATTTTGACCGTTATGGTTTAATGGTCATCCGTTGATAATATCGATGGATGATCGTCAAAAACGTTACTTTTTTTTATAAGCTAGTTTTTTCTATCATTATCAATTCAAATCTAAATTTGCTCTTAAACAACGTCTTCATGTTCAAATAGAAATATATATAGGTCAAAAGAATAAAGGTATAAAAGAAAAGAGTCAATAACAGAAGATGTTGCACTTACTCGAGATAGATCGATTTATTAGTTTGCATCAATTCAATTTTTGTGTCGAAAACACGACATAATATTATGTCTCTACAAAAGATGCAAGAATACGAAGTATCACAATCAAGGTATTTTTTGCAATCATCTTTATAACATTGATTTCGTGGAGAATGATCCAGTTTGGTTCTTGTACGGTGAAGACAACGTCATTAGAGGTGTGATGCTACAAGAATCACAATTAACCGAAAAATATGTTGATGAGTTTATAGCAACAACGACAACCAATTCCTACGTCAAAACACTACAAGAAAAAAATAAATTTCAGACGATCAAATCACTATTAGAAAATTCAAGATTTGGGACGGAATTTGGGGATTGTAATTTCCGTCCCTAAATTTGGGGACAGATAATGAAATCTGTTCCGAATCCGTCCGCAATTTTGCGTACCGAAGAACCGTCTCTAATTGGTCCGCAAATACGGACGGGTTAGAGACGGGTGAGTAGGACGTCCCAGATTTGGGACGGTAGAGCACGGGCGTCCCTAAATTTAGGGACTGCAGCACCTTCCGTCCCCAAATTTAGGGACGACCGAACATCCGTCCCCAAATTAGGGACAACATCTCCTTTCGTCCCCAATTTTAGGGACGACGCGGAGACCGTCCCTAATCAGGGACTTTAAAAAACCATTTTAGGGACGGATTCGGGACGACTCTTCGGCAAACTATGTTCTTAGTCCGTAATCTGTCCCTAATTCTTCTATAAATAATCTATTTAACCCCTCAACCATTGATCCGTTTTTCATAAGCAACTCTCATATCTTTCACCGCATATCTTCTATAGTGTTTGCGATTATAATGGCATCTTCATCAAGATCGAACATTTTTGTTTCTAGACAATGGATGTACAGAAGAATAGATCCAGAATCTCAAAGCGTATCGAAAAAGTTTATAGAAGGCGTCACACAGTTTATGACAATTGCGACGGGTCAACAAGTTTACAAAGAAACGGGTACGTTGGTTTGTCCATGCGTCAAATGCAAGAATGAAAAATTTGTTAATGAGAGAACTGTTTGGAAGCATCTTTATTTAAGAGGATTTACCCCGAATTATTTCATGTGGTTATGTCATGGAGAAACTTTTGCACCACGACCTAGTAATGTTGTGGAAAACTTTAGTAGGGGCACTATACATCATGAAGTGTTTGAGTCTTCTCAAGATGTAGAAATGAACCCTTATGTGGAAATGGTGCAAAATGTATTCCGTGAAAGAAACGAAAATATTGAAGAAGATCCGAATAAAGAAGCAAAAGCAAAAGATTGTATCAATCTGTGGAGACCGCAAGCGATATGAGATGACATTCTGAGCATTCAAGTCGTGAAGGAGAGATGTGTCATCCCTCAGATGGTGAGGCGTGGAAACACTTTAACAAGGTATATCCTGATTTTGCGGCTTAGAGTCGAAATGTCTATTTAGGCCTTTGTACCGATGGTTTTAATCCATTTGGGATATCTGGGAAGAATTATTCATTGTGGCCAGTTATAGTGACACCTTACAACTTACCACCGGATATGTGCATGAAAAGGGAATTTTTGTTCTTAACAATAATGATTCCCGAGCCTAATCATCCGAAAAGAAGTTTGGATATATTTCTTCAACCACGTATTGAATAATGGAAAGAATTATGGAATGGAGTTCAAGCATACGATGTCTCGAGGCGACAAAATTTTATATTACGAGGTGCTCTCATGTGGACAATAAGAGATTTTCCAACTTATGGTATGTTATTTGGATGGACAACGCATGGTCGATTGGCTTGTCCATATTTTATGGAGGAAACAGATGCTTTTCAGTTGAAACATGGAAGAAAGACGTGTTGGTTTGATTGTCATCGTCGTTTTCTTCCTGTTGATGATGCATTACGACACAACAAGAGAAATTTTAAAAGGAATGTAGTTGTGCGGAAATCTCCTCCTCCAGTTTTGACCGACGAAGAGATTTTGTATGAACGACTTCTTGCGTTGAGTATTCCGAGGAGTATAGATTGCAGAGGGAACAATCATCCGAGAATTGGTGGTTATGGAATTACTGATAACTGGTACAAGAAGAGCATATTTTGGGATTTGCCGTATTGGAAAAATCTGAAACTTTGACATAATCTTGATGTCATGCACATAGAGAAGATTTTTTTCGATAACATCATCAATACAGTACTGAATGTCACAGGGAAGACGAAAGAAAATATTAAATCACGCAAGGATCTAGAAGATTATTGCCCACAAAAGGAGTTACATATAAGTGATGACGGTAAAGCGTCAGTCCCGATATTCAGATTATCAAATGATAAGAAATATAAATTGTTGAAATGATTGAAAGAAGATGTGAAATTTTCCGATGGTTATGCGTCTAATATTGGAATGTGCGTTGACATTCAAGGAGGAAAATTATTAGGGATGAAAAGTCACGATTGTCATGTATTCATGCAAAGACTACTTCCGATATGTTTTTCTGAATTGATGGACAAACATGCACACGAAGCAATTGGAGGTATGTGGTTGATTTTATTAATATGTAGTGTGAATTGTTAAATACACTAATAATACTTTCATGTTATAGGTATTGGCCTATTCTTCCGAGATTTATGTGCGAGAAATCTGAGTATGGATGTGGTTCGTCGACTGGAAAATAACATAGTAACTATACTTTGTAACTTGGAGAAGATTTTTCCACCATCATTTTTCGATGTTATGGATCATTTGACAGTTCATTTACCGCACGAAGCCTCATTAGGAGGTCCAGTTCAATTTCATTGGATGTATCCGTTCGAGCGATTTATGTTTCATCTGAAGAAAAAAACCAAACAAAAATCTCGACCGGAGGGTTCAATTGTGGAACAATACGTGAATGAGAAATATCGTTCTTCACTTCATACTACTTCGAGCCACATGTTCAAACGCGGACTAGAAATCCAGACTGATGTTTTGATGGTGGTGTGACCTATTCATATCCAGTACCAGATGTTCCGGACATATTTTGCGGAATTGGTCGATCTACTGGTAAGTGGTCGATCTGCTGGTAAGACGAAAGATATATGGTTATCACAACGAGATCTCCATATCGCACATACATATGTTTTATTAAACTGCGAATATCTACAGTCTTTTGAAAGGTAAAATCCCATAATTAACTATGGTTATCACAATGACAATTTTGTTTATTTTTGTAATATTTATAGAATTTTGTTTCTTTTTATACAGGATATTTGATGATATATTGAAGAATACATATACAAACATTGATGATTCTCAACTCTAAGAACTTAAAGAAAAAAAATTTCTCCACATGGATTAGAGAATATGTAAGTAATGAAATTTTACATAAATAACTTTTATAATATTCTGACGATGTGTCTAAGTTTGTACATGTACTGCAGGTTGAGATGGGCAATCACCCGTTGTAACTACGAGATCTTGTCAAAGGACCGATTGTGAAAGTTATCAGTTGGCCTATGCATTTTACACGTGGTTATAATTTTCACACTTACGAACATGGAAAATTGAAGTCGACGATGAATTATGGTATATGTGTGAAAGGTGAAAGCTATTGTGCATCGGTCGATGAATCAGATTTTTATGGGATTTTATGTGGAAATTTTGCAATTGGAATATTCAGGTATGGAAGACAAATTTAAAATAATGTTATCCTTACCACTTATGTCATTTTGGATTATATTGACTCATATTTTGATATTTTTTGTAGGTTATGTCGGTTTAAAAGTGATGTTATTTCGATGTGATTGGTTCGATCCAATAATCGATCGCGGAACAAGAGTAAACAAACTAGGCGTTGTAGAAGTTAACTCCACACGAAGATATGCAAAATACGAGCCTTTTATTCTTGCATCACAAGCCGATCAAGTTTGTTACGTTTCCTATCCGCATATTAGAAGATCTTCAGGTTGGCGTGTCACAATGAAGATGATTCCGAGGGGAAAATTTATTGACAACACAGAACAACAACAATTTCCAATGCAACAACAAATGACCGAGATTATTGTTATTGACGAGGTACGTGTTGAAGAACTTACGCACGGTGAAATGGAAGAAATCGAAAGAAATGAAGATGATCTTTATGAAGATATGGTAGAAAAAGAAGAAGACGAATTTGAATCAGATACAGAAACACAAGAGTCGACGGAAAAATTGTATGACTCTGAAGATGATGAATCATGTTAAAACTTTGACGGATATTCAACTGTTTCTATTTCTTATTGCATTGTTTATTCGGTGTTGAGAGTTTACAGATATTCATGTAAGATGTATTAACGTCTTAGTGATTTGTTAAATGTTTACAAATTGTTTCTATTTCTTAATGATTTATTTAATGTTTACGGATATTCATGTTAGACGTTTACGGATCATGTTAGACATTTACGGATATCCCGTCTCAATCCATCCCATCCCGTCTCGTCCCGTCCTGGCTCATCGTCTCGTCCTGGCCCCAGAATTGGGGACGGATGAGCATCCCCAAATTAGGGACGGATGAGCCAGTCCCCAATTAGGTATGGATGAGACGCGATCGTCCCCAATTTGGGGATGGCCACCTAAAGCCCGTCCCCAATTGGGGACGATCGCGGCTCGTCCGTCCCCAATTGTCTTTAAATTTTCGACGGCAGCTCTCTTAGGCATTTTTACGTCGCTCGCTCGCCCGCCCGTAGCTCACTCTCTCGCCCTCGCCGCCCCCTCCGTAGCTCTCCCTCTCGCCCATCGCCGCCCCCGCCCTAGCTCTCTCTCTCTCGACCATAAGGTTAGTGCTCGGTTCGAGTGCTCGTATTGTCTTGTTCGGATTTTAGCTCTTGCGATCTAGATTTCAAATTCCTTAAATGTCCTAATCTTTGGTGCTGGATTAGTGGTTTGGAGTTTGAAGTTCGAAGCTTGAAGCTTAAATGTCTGACTTGTTCTTGCCTTAATGATCCTGTATTCGAATTGAAGCTTAATTAGTTGAATAAATCCGTTTTGTTCTTGCCTTAATGAACATGTATTCGATTGATGTTCGTCATTAGTAAATAAATCCGGTTTGTGCTTGCCTTGATGAACATGTATTCGATTGAAGCTTAATTAGCTGAATAAATGCGACTTGTTCTTGCTTTGATGAACATGTATTCGATTGAAGCTTAATTAGCTGAATAAATGCGACTTGTTCTTGCCTTGATGAACGTGTATTCGATTGAAGCTTAATTAGCTGAATAACGTACGTAATATCTTAATTTCACATTTCAGTATGTCGCGATGCGTTGGAAGAGGCGGTAAAATGAGAAACCGCCCTCAATCCGAGGAAAGTGGCAACCTTTGATCTCATTCCCGACATTCCAATTCAGGGTTTGAATAATATAAGAATCCAAATTTCTTCCGAAACACTGGATCGACACAATCGACGCAATATACGCCTTATTATCCGCAAATCTAACCACCACCCGATCCAGTAACACATCACGAACTTGAGATGCACGATGAACCAACTGCAGAAGAAATTTTAGCAATGGATGAAGAACGACGCAAGCTTCCTCGTTTAGACCTTATTCGTGGAAACGACGGACTATGATACGTAAACTCAAATTCAAATGTCAATTATAAATAGTTAATTAAATGTTAATTTATCTTTCATTTTGATTTGTAGGTTTAGATATGGTCAACTTAATCGTCACATATCAATGACGATAAAAGCTGATTATGATCGGCCGTGTTACAATTGGACACATACCGATCTAGAAATTAAGCAACGATGATGGAAATCATTTGTGGTATGTTTTAAACAATTTTTAATGTTATCAAGTAATTTAAATTACAATTTAAATATAATAAGCTTTTTATTATTTCAACAAAAATTTTATTGGAATCCCGAAATTACCGGACTAGTAAAGTCCGAATTTGACAAACATGCGGGACTTTGTCTCAAGTCTATCGTAAGTATATGTCAAAAAAGACGAGAGAAGAAAGGAAAACCCATTTGGATAGCGGAAGATGTTTGGGATCAGATGTGCGCACATTGGGATGATCCAAAAATTTAGGAAAAAAACGAGCGAGCAAGTAAATCCCGACGTTCTGATAGAGAAGGATACGAGATGAGCGTACATACGGCAGGATCTCGTTCTTTTGTGGAAGTATACAAAGATCTGGTAAGCTTTATTCTACTTTTTATGCATTTATATAAAATTACCATTTCATTAAACTTATATCTTTTTTATTTGTTTCAGGTGAAAGAGAAGGGATCTGAACCATCGTACCTAGAATTGTTGGAACGTGCGCACGTTAAGAAGTCAGATGGTTCGTGGGTGGATCCCAATGCGAAAAGTGTTCACGACGAAATTGAAAACATGGCAGCGGAACGAGTATCGTAAATTCCCCCAAGAGAAGACGGAACACAAACTACCCTTAGTTAGGAAGAGCACAACGAGTTGTATCTCGAGGTAAATTAATAACATTTCAATGTGATATAATTTTACTATTTATAGATATCATTAATTTTCGACATTTGTTTTACAGCAAATTACGCCATAAAAAGGTCGTATTTTCGGACTTGGAGGAATGGCCTCAAAACATTCAACTTCCTCCAATGGTAAAGAAAAAGTATCAAAGTACGAGTTCCGACATAAGTTATCAAAAGTGTTCGAGACGCAACAAGAATCTGAAAGGCGCGTTGAACAAGCACTAAAGGAGGCTGAACGATCAAGCAAGCGAGCCGAACGATCAGAAAGCGAATGGAAAAGTTTCTGCGCATGATGAAATCACAAATGCCTAACATCGATTGGGATGCATTTCAGAACAGTGATTCCGATCACGACGATTTGGAAATACCTCCAACGGATAAGTATTAAAAATGTTAGTTCTATGTATGTTTTTTTAATTATTGTTATGTACTAATTTTTATATTTTAATCTAATCAAACTTTATTTTAATTTTTATTTTATTTTAAAAAAATTGGGGACGAACCATTTTCCGTCCCTAAAAATTGGGGACGGATGGCTGTCGTCCCTAAAATTAGGGACAGATGTTGGTCGTCCCTAAAATATGGGGACATCCCGTTGTCTGTCCCCAAATTCCGAGTCCTATTTTGGTCCCTTTTTTGGGACCATTTGCGGACTGAAATTTCCGTCCTTAAATACGGACCGTTTGTGGACTGAATTTTCCGTCCTTAATTGCGGACGGATTGGGGACGGATGACATTTGGCAACGCGCGTTTGCGGACTACCACTGGTCGTCCCTAATCTGTCCCTAAATGGTCCGTGTCCCCATACGGAAACGAGTTTCCGTAATTCATCCGCATTTACGGACGTAAAAAGTAGTCTATAAATCGTCTCTAAATACGAACGAACAAATAGTCTGTAACCTGCAACGGTGTGTAACACTACGTTTTTGTCAGTCGGAATGTTCTCGCTAGGTTTTCGACCAATTTAATGCCACAGATGAGCATATTGAAATCAGTATATTCAGTTATTTCAAATACTTGGTCAACAACGACCTTGCATGTCGGGGAGTTTATGAACGCCAAGCGTCTTGGGTCGACACCTTCCCCGACAACGACCGTGATCTCCGTCAACACCATGGTCGATTTGTATCTGAAATCTTGAAATCACCGGCTATGATTGCAAGGATCATTTCCTCGAGCTCGACATTGTCACATACGTGTAATTTCCAACTTTTCATTTTCGTTTTCTTCGAACCCTTTTGTAGTTGAGAAGCTCAGGAACTTCGAACAACGTAACCGTCCGCAATTCGGATCGACATACAAGCGACTATCTCATACGTCTGAAACTTTACGAATGAGACCTTATGTAATTGCAAATGGATTCCGGACGGACACCACTTTCATCCGAAATCCGTCCGCATTAGACGAATTATAGACGACATTTTCGGACGGTTGTCGCCATCCGGAAAATCCATTTGAAATTTGAATTTTTCTAGTAGTTAAATGATGCCGAACATTCTTTTTAGGAGTTGTAAATCAAAAAGAGGAAGAAACATCTTACAATGATGCACTATGATTTTTGACCTATTGTATGTGGCGAAACAACCTATTTACAAAGGTTTTCGTGAAGATCAGTTTTTCTATCCTTACAATCAAGATTGATTACTATAAAACCCGATTATAATATATTGAACAATTGCATTTATTCATTTTGTCTAACTATACGTGATTATTATTGCAATCTAATAAAGTTTGAGAAATATATAATGAAACAAGTAATGTTTTAAAGATTCGAGATATAACGTGAAAAATTGATAATTGTAGAATTAGTTATATGCTATTTTGGGGCTAAACATTAACATTTTAGAATGTAAATTTTACGGTGTAAATAAACAGTGTTTGTTGAAAATGATAAATTTTTTTATAGTGAAAAAAATATAATGAATGATAAAATTTATAACTTTTTACTGAATTTATAAAACAAATCAGTTATTTAATTGATTAACTGTATTTTAATTAATTGTCATGATTTATGAAGATGTGAAGTACATACATACACAGCACATGCATGCACACATCTCAATCTTACAAACTGTTCCTTTTTTTTTCTAGGTTAATATTCTTTTAGTAAAGTGAAAGAAAAAAAGAACAATAAATACAGCAATTTAGGAATGAATTAGCATTTACAAAATAAGAAGAATGAATTAGCAAAGAAAATGGAACATAAACTTGCTCTAAGGTTTATATATATATATATATATATATATATATAACGAGGACAGTTTATTTTTTTCTATATGTCACCTTCTTGATTACTCATCGATGTCTAGCATAAGATAAAAACATAAGTAATTACATTTTATACATAACAATCTATAAAAACATATTTTTCATTTATAAATTTTGAAAATATATATAATATTAATTCTATTGCCGCGAAAATGATAGTATGCGTGTCATCGAGGCAATAGAATGTTAGAGATTAAAGGTACAGGCAAAGAATTAGAATAATCTTTTATTTCAAAGGGTTTATGGATAATGACAAATCCATAATGTTATAAGGGCAAAACTGTCTTCAAATACCCAGAAAAACCCTCAACATGTCAATTACAATACAATTTTATCATTTTTAAAATTGTTTTGAAGTGTCACATAAAGAAAATAAAAATTTCATTCCCCCAAAATAGTCATGAAGTATTTATTTTCAGAGGTTAGCATGTCCAGAACTATAAAATAATACGTTATGCGACTATAGATGATATTTCTTAATGAAATGTTAAATATATATTATTACCCACAAAACATGAACAAATTTTTTATACGCTATTATTATATAAAACAAAAAGCCAGTCTATAACAAATCCATTTGATTTTTAAATGATAAATTATTAGATAGTCATATATAATTAGTAAGTTCACTTAATGGTAATAAAGGGTTTTCATGTGGCCATTTCAGATAAAAATATGAGATTTAACGTCATTATATCATTACAGAAAATAGAAAAATAGTTTATAATAATGAGTTTCTATAAGAACCCATATATTCACATTAACCGAAATCTAGACCGTATAGAGACGTAATGGAACTTATTTTCGGACCAGAAAGATATATATATATATATATATATATATATATTACGAATTAAAGGTTCAAAAGAAATTAAAAAAATAAAACTTTTATTTAGGCAACTTCAAAAATAACTTTAAAATACTATTAGATCTCTATCCTACATTTCTTTAAAAAATTAATTCAAAAATAACTTTATAATAACGATATTTCCAAATTGTTTCCGTGATTTAGTGTGATCAAGTGCAATCCAGTGTGATCCAAACGACTCAATATGATCTGTGAGACTCTCGAAAATCGCTCGAAATCATTCGTAATCGCTTGAAATCGCTAAAAATCGTTGGAAATCAATCGAAAAATATTGAAAATCGCTGAAAATCGCCTCTCGCTTCCTCCTCTTAATTTTGAAATAATTTTCGTTTCACTAATAAAAATATCATATCGTATAGGAAAAACAGCTTATTCCCCCCCACCCTTGAAAATCATACTTTAGTCCTATTCTCCCCTCGATTTTGACATTCATCCTATTCCCCCCTCGATTTTCAGTTTTCATCCTATTCTCCCTTGAAAATCATGTTTTAGTCCTATTCCTCCCTCGATTTTGACCTCATCCTATTCCCCCTCAATTATAAAAAATCTACCTAAAACCCCCTCCGATTGTGACCCAATTTTGACCAAATTTTGATTTTAATTTTGACCCAATTTTGATTTTGATTTTAATTTTGACCCAATTTTGATTTTAATTTTGATCCAAATATGACTCAATTTTGACTTAATTTTGACTCAATTTTGACTCGATTTAATCCTAATTTGTACTTAATTTTGATTTTGATTTTTACTTAATTGACTCGATTTAATCCTAATTTGTACTTAATTTTGACCAAATTTTTTACTTAATTTTAACTCGAATTTTAACAATAAATCAAGTTAATTATTCAATTTAATCAACTTACTTGATTTAATTGATTTCAAATAAAATTAAATACTATTTTTTTTTACTTGAAACCAATTTTAACCCAAAATCAATTCGGATTAAATCGAGTCAAAATTGAGATCATAATTTGGGTTAAAAGTGGATCAGTTTTGGGTTAAAATTGAATCAAAATTGGGATCGATTTTGGATTAAAATTAAGTAAAATTTTAGGTTAAAAAACTCGAATTTAACAATAAATCAAGTTAATTATTCAATTTAATCAACTTACTTGATTTAATTGATTTCAAATAAAATTAAATACTATTTTTTTTTACTTGAAACCAATTTTAACCCAAAATCAATTCGGATTAAATCGAGTCAAAATTGAGATCATAATTTGGGTTAAAAGTGGATCAGTTTTGGGTTAAAATTGAATCAAAATTGGGATCGATTTTGGATTAAAATTAAGTAAAATTTTAGGTTAAAATTAAGTACAAATTGGATTAAAATTAAGTAAAATTGAGTCAAAATTGTGGTCGATTTCGGGTTAAAATTAAGGACTAAGTAAAAACCGTACTTAATTTTATCGGGTCAAAATTAAATAAAAATTCGGATTAAATCGAGTCAAAATTGATATAATAATTTGGGTCAAAATTGGATCGATTTTGGGTTAAAATTGAGTTAAAATTGGGTTCGATTTTGGGTTAAAATTGGTTTCAAGTAAAAAACTACACTTAATTTTATTCAAAATCAAATCAAGTAAGTCGATTTGATTAAAATCAAATCAAGTAGCACTAAAACATTATTTTCAAGAGGGAATAGGATGAAAACTGAAAATCGAGGGGGAATAGGATGAGGTCAAAATCGAGGGGGGAATATGACTAAAACATGATTTTCAAGGGGAATAGGATGAAAACTGAAAATCGAGAAGGGAATAGGATGATGTTAAAATCGAGGGGAAATATGACTAAAGCATGATTTTCAAGGGGAAATAGACCGTTTTCCCTATCGTATATATGTTTTAACTAATGGAATATAAGAACATATATGTTTTTTGTCCAATTTTTTTATTAGATTTACTAGGCATGTAGTACGAGGTTATACTTTATATTCTAGCCTTTTTCTTTGTCAAAAATAATAACTTCACCTTTAACAAAATTACTAAATGTTCATGAAACGTGCATGCGACTCAATACATGAAAACAATTATTCCAACGTACTGATTGACGCTTCGAGCTTTCTCTCTCTCTCTCTATATATATATACTGAGGGACTGACCATCGGAAAACCACAAAGGGACACTTACCTAAGAGCCTCTAATGGCGAACCATACTACAACATGTCTTCTCTTAGGGCTCATAGCACTAACCACCTTGCTTAGCTTCAGTGAAGGCAGGCCACACCCCGACTCGGATGATGATTTAGGAATGGTGATCGGACCCCATGAATACCCCGATGACGACCTTGGCACCATCATTGGACCCCACGTTCATTCCGATGATGATGAAGAAGAAGATATAGGCACCGTCGTTGGACCTCACGACCTTGAAATCAGCCGCAGTGATTTCCCTCATGATTTTCTCTTTGGAACTTCTATTTCAGCCTATCAGGTCCCTTTCTCTCTCTCTCTCTCTCTATATATATATATATATGATTTTGACCTAATTCCAAATTGTTGAAAAACCTTGTGGATTGTTTCAATTATATTCATATTTAACATCAAAATTTATTTTGTTCTTATTTAAATATTTTTAAACGCCAATTGTGATGAAAAAATTCCAAAACCAAATTAGAAACATTGACTTGAATATAAATTATGAATTAATATATGATTTTTTTTGTTTTTGTATTTGTTTCCGAATTGTTGGATTAGTACAACATGACCCTACTATATATGGAATTGTGTTTCAGGTGGAAGGTGCCAAAAAGGGTATAGGAAGAGGCTTGACAACATGGGACGAGTTTACCCACATGTATGCAGGTATACTTACATATATGTATACATATATATATATATATTTATAAACATAGACTATGATAATATGTACATATAAAGTTGTCTTATACATAATATTTATATCTTACAGACAAGGTTCAAAATTTTACGGACGGTGATTTAGGTGTCGATTTCCTTAAACGGTACAAGGTTAGTGGTAAATTATTTAACTATATATATATATATTATAGACATATAGATATTATGTTAAAGGGAGTGATTTTCACAAATAATATATAAATATGATATATAGGACGATATCAAATTAATGAAGGAATTGAAAACGAATGCGTTCAGATTTTCAATCTCATGGACAAGAGTCTTACCTCGTAAGTCCATAATCTCTTAATTATTTCATTCTATATGTTTTGATACTTTTTTCTGGTAAGTGATAAAATTATAATGTTGTGATTTCATTGTATTCAAAATTTTTCAGATGGACGTGTAAAAAACGGTGAAGGTGTAAACGAACAAGGGGTTAAATTCTACAACGATCTTATAAATGAACTTATAGAAAATGGTAAGAAATATTTCACTTCCCGATTTTTTACATTTTTCTTTCTATCGATATATAGTATTTATTTATTATTTTCTTTTACAATGATATATAAACCCTAAACAGATATAGAACCGGCGGTTACGTTGTTTCACTGGGAATCTCCATTGGCTCTAGAAACGGAGTATGGTGGATTCTTAAGCGAAAAAATTGTGTAAGTGATTTAATGATTGAATATCTGTCGCAATAAAATATTTTTATATAGATAATATGGGGAGTTTATTGATCAGAATAATAGAGGTAAAACTTTACTAAAACCCTAGTTTATAGGAGAGACTCTTTGAGAATCTTTATAAACCTCAACCCTAATTGAGGTAAGAATAATAGAGGTAAAACCCTAAACCCTAATTGAGTTATAAAGCATAACAATTACTTTATAAAAGAAACTTAAAATTTATGTTTAAACTCGATAAGATAAGATAAGATAATATAATATATAATACAATTGTTGTAGAGATGACTTCCGAGAGTATGCGAGATTCTGCTTTGAGGAATTTGGAGACAGAGTGAAGAACTGGGCGACATTCAACGAACCATCAGTGTATAGCGTGGCCGGATACTCAAAGGGAAAGAAAGCACCGGGACGTTGCTCGCCATGGGAGAACGACAATTGCATGGTCGGAGATTCTTCCGTCGAGCCTTACATTGTTGGTCACAATCAGATTCTTGCTCATATTGCTGCTGTCCAAGAATTTCGACTCTGTCAACAGGTCCCGCCCTTCCCCTTTTTTGACCTCTCTCTCTCTCTCTCTCTATATATATATATATATATACACCATCACCATACATTCATTATACATATCAAAGCCAACCCAAAAGAACTCTCATGTTTTAATATGTTATGAACAGTGCATAGAGGGTGGAGGGAAAATTGGTATAGTGCTCCTTTCTCACTGGTTTGAACCTAAAAACCCTAATTCCGAAGAGGATAAGGTCGCCGCCAAACGATCCCTCGACTTCCAACTCGGCTGGTGAATTACCGTTTATTCAGTTCAAACATATACATATATATATGTATACATATGTAATGGTATTTGGCATGTGTAGGTTTCTAAACCCTCTAACATACGGAGAGTATCCGGAGGTAATGAGAAGTGAAATAGGAAAGAGGATGCCTTCGTTTAGCAAAGAAGAGTCAGAAAGAATGAGAAAGGAAAAGTATTTGGATTACGTGGGACTTAATTACTACGGAGCTTTTTTTGTCACTCAAAATGATAATGTCAATTCTTCCGCTCTCAGTTACGGCACTGACCTCCGCACCAATTGGACAAGTAATAATAATCATAATAATATATATATATATATATATATTCATTTTTTATATACTTCTGAAACCTAGTGCGTATTGGATTGATCTCTGATATTATATAATAAAACATATAAAATATAGATAAATTTAACATGGATACAACTTTAAAAAAATAAAGACTACAAAATCATAGTCTCTATATAGTCATCTTGTTTTACCAATTGTGTTATCTCAAATTCATATATATATATATATATATATGTATGTATGTATACTATGTGGATTTTGAATGCTCTTGAATTGTTCTGGCAGCTGAGCAAAAGGAGTCTCCACATCTCAAGGTATACACATGTGCATCCGATGAATAATGTGTATTTTATATGGCGTATATGTATATATTTATACTGTATACATGTAAATATGTTTTATATATGCAATGGATATATGTATATTTCAGGCTACTTCAACGGGCATTGTGATATATCCCTTGGGTTTGAGAATGGTCTTGAACCATATCAAAAACGACTACAACGATCCCGAGATTTACGTTATGGAAAATGGTAAGCAATGCTCTATTCGAAAATCATTTTAAACTAATTTAGAATAAACATATAGAGATGTGTATGGATTTTTGAGGGTTATATATATATATATAGATAATAAAATAATTAATGTAACTCATGAATGAATAGGGTTGGACGAGCTAGACGATGGTGATAAACCATTAGAAGAAGCCCTTGACGATAATGGGAGGAAACAATTCATCAGAAGTCATATCTTAATTCTTGGAAAAACCATACGGTAAATTTATTAAATTTAATAACATACATTATATATATATATATATATATATATAAATTTATACAATATTTCAAAACCAGCGGATTGTTACCCACTCTTTATCAATGTGTATTGAGACAATGTGAATTATTGATATTTCTCGAACTCAATAATACTTTTGGATCGGTATTCAATCGATATTAATCGAATTCAGATCACATGATGTGATATACAATATTTCAACTCAAAACTAATGGAATATAATGGGTTAAGATAAAATCTTTATATATTATTTTAGATATAAGTTTCTTTTTAATGGAGTATGTAAAATTGGCAGACAAGACAGAGTGAACGTAAAAGGGTACTTCATATGGTCATTGATGGACAATTTCGAATGGGACAAAGGGTACAGAGTAAGATTTGGGCTGTTCTACGTAGACTACAAAGATGACATGAAACGACACATGAGATCTTCCGGCAAATGGCTTCGTGAATTCCTCACCACCGATATGTCTCTCGACGTTTGCTTCTTCGAGAGTCACCGTGAGAAAGGCTACGCTCCTCAGCTCTTCCTTAGAGAGTTCTCTGATTACGTCACTCAGCCTATGAAATACGTCAGCGACTTCATGTGAGCTCTATATATATATATATATATTATAATGACCATGCATGTGTTTGTTTGCTATATATGTGTACATATATATATGTATGTGTGTATGTATGGATGATGAATAAAGAGTATCACGATGTATTTTCACGTAAACATATTTGGGCATGTTTTGATCAATTATGTTAAGCTACTCTAATATTTGATATACGAAAAGAAGCTAAAGGAATCTTTACACGAGAGTTTGGTAATATTTTTCACATAAATTTAAACTTGAACTCTCATAGGAAGGTTAAATATAGGTCTTATATAACTTATCCATGTTCGAATTCTCAACAAATTTCGAAAAGGGTATTCATATTAACCAAAATTCAGATAAAAAAGAATGTGTATCAAATTATTTTGAAATTATCAAAAATGATGTTTAGGTTAAAAACTAGAGTTGAGTAAAATATTCGTTCAGATCTGTATTTTAATCTGTATTTTAACTGAAAATTCAAATATCCGAAAAATCAAATACAAATATAAAAAATAAAAATTAGATATTCGATAAATATAAATACAAAGGTTTATTTATGTGAACTATTTGTATTTGTGTGTACTAAATATAATATATATATAACAAATTTAATTTAAAAAATCAAATTCAAATTAATTTTTTAATAATAAATTTTTCTCAAAATATAAATATATAGAATAATATATAAACTATATATTAAAAAATAAATTGCAAATAAAAAATTTTATTTGGAATTTATTTATTTGCAATTTATCTCTTCTCTTTCCACTAGTTTCTCTCTTTCCACTTTTTTTTCTTCCTTCTATCTTTTTTTTACGTCTCTTTTTCCCATCTCTTCCTCCTTCCTCTTTCATGGGTCCTCCTTTCAAAAAAAAAAAAATCAAACTGTTCAAAACCGGACGATCAAGACGTTCTTTTGAATTTTTTTAGAAAATTGTGGTTTTATTACAACTAACTAACAATGGTATACGAACGAATCATTGCAAAATATTGGTTTTAGTCCATATCCTTAATCGGTCTGTAAATTACTTATATAAACAATTCACACTTACATCAGCTTTTCTTACAAAATTATCAAATATTTTAGTCCATATCATATTATGGTTTCTTATTATAATTGCATAATTATCAAGATCAAATATTTTTGTTTCTAGACAATGGATGTATAGAAGAATCGATAAAAAAACTCAAGGTGTATTGAAAGAGTTTATTCAAGACGTTACATAGTTTATGATTATGGCGACAAATAATAAATTTACATAGGAAACATGTAAGTTGGTTTGTCTTTACGTCAACTGAAAAAATGAAAAATTTGTTAACAAGAGAACGATGTGAAATCATCTTTTTTTTAAGAGGTTTTACTCTGAATTATTTCATTTGTTTATCTCACGGAGAGAATTTTGCACTACGGCCTAGTAATGTTATGGAAGATTTTAGTAGGGGTATTGTATTTCGTAAGGTCTTTGAGACGCGTCAAGATGTAGAAAAGAATACTCTTATGTAGATATGGAGCAAAATGTATTCAGTAAAAGAAACGAGGAAAATATTGATCTGAATGAAGATGCAAAAAGATTTTTTGATATGTTAGAAAGTATTAAACATCCACTTTATGATGAGTGTAACGCGTCTTTAACATTTGTCTTTGTCTGCACGTTTGATGAATTTGAAGACAAAGATAATCTTTCTCAGAGTTGCATGAATTATGTATCACAATTAGCAAAAGATTATTTACCTAAAGATAACAATGTAATAGAGTCATATTATGAGACAAAGAAGATGATGAGATCTTCGGTTTTATTGTTGTTTCAAAATTTTGATGTTAGTCCAAACAATTGCATGATTTTTTAGAAGAAAAAAACATCAAACTTAACTAATTGTCGATTTCACGAAGAAGCTGGTTTTATTTGGTAAGAAAATGGAAAATAAGTTTCATATCATCGTATGTGACATTTACCAATTAGAAATAGAATCAAAAGATTATATTAATCTGAGAAGACTACAAACGATATGAAATGACATGTTGAGCACTAAACTCGTGATGTAAAAATGTGTCATCTCTTATATGGCGAGACGTGAAAACACTTTACGAAGGTGTGTCCTAACTTTGCAGATGAGAGTCAAAATGTTTACGTAGACCTTTGTCCTGATATTTTTAATCGATTTGGAATTTCCGGACGGATAAGCCAGTCGTGTGAAATTTTTTTACGTCAAAAATTTCCTAAGATTTTCGATGGGTAAATCGTCCGTAATTCGTTCGATTTTTTCGGTAGTTTGTGGATGGTTCAATTCGTCTAGATTTACGAACAGTTTACAGACTACGACTCCAGTCCGGAATTACGTATAAACATTATCAATACATATAAACATTATTTTACAATATTCGAATTTATTTATATCTAAATTTACGCATATAATAATAAATTCAAATATTCATCGAATACAAATATAAATAATAATATTGTAAAAGAAATAGAACAATATTAAGAGAAGAGAGCAGGAGAGAGGAGGAGATAATTCTTATTGAAGAATGATTCTCAAGTGTACATTTACAAATGAAGTTGCCTCTATTTATAGGCTTACAAGGATAGATGAAGAGACAAAACAATGTAGATAAATAGATAGAATTGTCATAATCACATAGGATTAATGATGGACAAAATACGAAGAGTTTAGAATCTCAAAAGACATTCAGATAATAATTATTTCATAATAAAAACCCTTGAATGTCTATTGAGTAATTGGAATATGCTTTATTAAAAATTTACTAGGTAAAACCCGTAGAGAAAAACCCTAGTAAAGAATACATATCCTTAATGATATGGAATAGATATGTTGCCTCGTTAAAAACCTTTATTAAGAAAACCTAATAGGAAAAACTTAGTAAAAGGGAAAAAGAGTGCAACACATATCTTTTCTCCCCCTGATAAGATCATTATTTTATATCTTTCAAACGACGCATTCCAATTAAAGAAACCATCTTCTCAAATGATCTCGAAGGTAATGCCTTAGTGAATAAATCAGCTGGATTCTCACTAGACTTTATTTGTTGAACATCTATCTCACCATTTTGTTGAAGATCATGGGTAAAGAAAAATTTAGGTGAAATATGTTTTGTTTTGTCACCCTTAATGTAACCATCCTTTAATTGAGCTATGCATGCAGTATTATCCTCAAACAATATTGTAGGGATATTTTTATCAATTGGGAGACCACATGACTCCCTAATATATTGAGATAATGATCTCAACCAAACGCATTCACGACTTGCCTCATGAATAGCTAATAACTCTGCATGATTTGTTGAAGTGGCTACCAATGTTTGTTTTATAGAACGCCATGAAATTGCGGTTCCCCCACAAGTAAATACATACCCAGATTGAGATCGGGCTTTATGAGGATCTGACAAATATCCAGCATCTGCATAACCAACTAAATTTGGTTTTGATAAGTTATTATAATATAAGCCCATATCTGTGGTCCCTCGAAGATATCTAAAGATATGTTTTATACCATTCCAGTGTCTTCGAGTTGGCGAGGAACTATATCTTGCCAATAAACTTATTGCAAAAGATATATCAGGACGTGTATTATTAGCAAGATACATTAGTGCTCCAATAGCACTAAGATATGGTACTTCAGGACCAAGTAATTCTTCATTTTCCTCACGTGGTCTAAAGACATCTTTATTAATGTCTAATGACCTTACTACCATAGGAGTACTTAAAGGGTGCGCTTTATCCATGTAAAACCTTTTAAGTACTTTTTCTATATAGGATGATTGATGCAAAAATATTCCATCTTCCAGATGCTCAATTTGAAGACCTAAACAAAATTTTGTTTTTCCAAGGTCTTTCATCTCAAACTCTTTCTTTAAGCATTGCATAGCTTGTGATAACTCTTCAGGAGTTCCAATCACATTTAAATCATCAACATAAACCGCAATTATAACAAACTTTGATTTTGATCCTTTTATGAATACACATGGGCATATAGGATCATTTTTATATCCTTCTTTTATCAAATATTCACTAAGACGATTATACCACATCCGTCCAGATTGTTTTAGCCCATACAACGCTTTGTTTAATTTAACAGAGTATATTTCTCGAGAATTATTACATGCTTCTGGCATTTTAAATCCATCAGGGATTTTCATATATATATCATGGTCTAACGAGCCATACAAATAAGCCGTGACCACATCCATGAGGCGCATTTCAAGTCTTTCGGTCATTGCCAGACTTATCAAGTATCGAAGCGTTATTGCATCCACCACAGGCGAATATGTTTGTTCATAATCAACACCAGGAATTTGGGTAAAACCTTGAGCAACAAGTCTTGCTTTATATCTAATGATCTCATTTTGTTCATTTTTCTTTCGTAGAAATACCCATTTATTTCCAATTGGTTTGATTCCTTCTGGTGTTTGGACAATTGGTCCAAAAACTCCTCTCCTTTTAATAGAGTCTAATTCAGACTTGATTGCCTCTTTCCACATTGGCCAATCATTTCTATTTCTACATTCCTCTATAGAGGTAGGTTCATGATCCTCGTTTTCATTTATTATATCGCGCGCTATATTTTCAACAAAAATATTGTCGACAATTATTTCTTTTCGGTTCCATCTTCTTCCTGTATTGATGTAGTTAATTGAGATCTCTTCATTTTCATTGGTTTCAGGTACCTGATTACTTTCATCATTAACCATATCAATGATCTCTTCTGGAGATACGTCATCATTTTGACCATCAAGATTAGTTGCTCCTTTTCTTTTTCGAGGAAGTTTATCTTTGGAACCAAGTGGTCTACCACGCTTCATGCGCACCTTAGACTCACTAGCAATTATAGGTTGTCCTTCTGGGACATGTATTTTAATTGGAGCATTCACAGCTGGAATATGAGATTTTGTGACTTTTTTTTTGGGTCAGCGAATGCGTCTGGCAATTGATTCGCAATACCTTGTAAATGGATTATCCTTTGAACTTCTAAATCACTTTCTTTTGTTCGAGGATCTAAATTTGTCAGTGATGATACATTCCATGATATCTCTTTCTCCAAATGTTTGTTACTTTCCCCTAATGTTGGGAATAATGATTCATCAAAATGACAATCTGCAAATCTTGCAGTGAAAATATCTCCAGTCATTGGTTCAATATATTTTATTATTGACGGAGATTCATACCCAACATATATTCCCATTCTCCTTTGAGGTCCCATTTTTGTTCGTTGTGGTGGATTAATTGGGACATATACCGCACATCCGAAAATCCTCAAATGAGAAATATTTGGTTCCTGACCATAAACCAATTGCAAAGGGGAATTATCATGATAACTAGTTGGCCGAATGCGTATAAGTTGTGCTGCATGTAAAACAGCATGACCCCAAGCCCAAATGGGAAGATTGGATTTCATAAGTATTGGTCTTGCAATCCATTGAATTCGTTTTATAAATGATTCTGCTAGACCATTTTGAGTATGAACATATGCTACAGGATGTTCTACTCGTATACCAATCGACATACAATAAGTCACAAAAGACTGAGACATGAATTCACCGGCATTATCAAGACGAATTGTTTTAATCGGATGATCAGGAAAATGTGCCCGTAATCGTATTATTTGTGCAAGTAATCTCGCAAAAGCCAAATTACGAGATGATAATAAGCACACGTGTGACCATCTTGTTGAAGCATCAATTAATACCATGAAATATCGAAATGATCCACACGGTGGATGAATCGGGCCACATATATCACCGTGAATTCTTTCTAGAAATGATAATGATTCATTTCTTATTTTTGCTGAAGAGGGTCTTGTTATTAGTTTTCCCTTTGAGCAATCAACACAAGAAAATTCATTGGATTGAAAAATCTTCTGGTTTTTCAATGAATGACCACATGAATTTTCAATAATTTTTCGCATCATCGTTGAACCGGGATGGCCTAACCGGTCGTGCCAAACTTTGAAATGATTTACAACATCAGTAAACTTCGGGTTTACTGTATTATATGCTTCAATCATCTCAATAGATGTGTAATATAAACCAGATGATAAAGCATGTAACTTTTCTAACACACACCTTTTACCCATTATAGTTGAGGTAATACAAAGATACTCAATGCCTTTTTCATTCATAGTTTCAATGTGATATCCATTAATACGAATATCCTTGAAACTTAACAAATTTCTTGAAGACTTTGGAGAGTACAAGGCATTGTAAATGATAAACTTTGTGCCATTTGGCATCGCAAAAATTGCTCTTCCGGAGCCCTCAACAATTTTTGCACATCCTGATATGGTATTGACATATGCTTTATCATTTCTTAAGTTTGAAAAATATTTCTTTTCTTTTAGAATGGTATGTGTAGTAGCACTGTCTGCGAGACATAAATCTTTATCTTGGATCTTCAATTGATTCATATTCCAAAATCTATATAATAAAAAATATGAATAAATAGACATAAAATAAAAGAAACATATATTATTGCATAAACTTTATTCAAATAAAGAGAACTAAAATAAAACCAACATTACTTAGAAAAGAAACATAATTCATAATATTGAAATAAATAAAAAAATTAAACTTCTTGATCAATTCTGAGCACTTCCATCTTCAGGATGGATAAGGAAATCGGCAACATCAAGGGACATCAGATCATCAATGCCTTCCACAAACTTGTTGGAGTCATCGTCAACGAATTTAGCTTCAACGAAATTAGCTTCAACATCATTTTCTCCTTTCTTCAATGACTCTTGGTAGAGATTCACAAAATGTCTAGGAGTACGACAAGTACGCGACCAATGTCCATGCATCCCACATCGGTGACAAATACTTTCTTTCTTATTCTTGCCTCCTTCGTTATTTCCTCGGAATTCCTTTTTAGTATTGTAATTGCTTGGTCCACCGCGGAAAAAACCTCTACCTCCTCTATATCCACGTCCACGACCTCGGTCAAGCCCGCGCCCACGGCCACGGCCACGGCCACGACCACGATAATTGTTAAATGCTACCACATTAGCTTCAGGTAATGGAGCAGACCCAGTGGGACGGGATTCATGATTTTTCATCAATAACTCGTTATTTTGCTCAGCAACAAGGAGACAAGAGATTAGATCTCCATATTTTTGGAAACCCTTTTCACGATATTGTTGTTGCAAGAGCACATTAGATGCATGAAACGTAGATAACGTTTTTTCCATCATATCAGAATCAGTGATGGTTTCACCACATAGTTTCATTTGTGAACTGATTCGAAATATTGCCGAGTTATACTCGCTCACAGTTTTGAAATCTTGGAAACGTAGGTGCATCCAATTATAACGAGCTTTTGGAAGGATCACGGTTTTTTGATGATCATACCTCTCTTTTAATGATTTCCAAAGATCTGCAGGATCTTTAACCGTGAGGTATTCAATTTTCAATCCGTCATGAAGATGATGACGGAGAAATATCATGGCTTTTGCCTTATCTTGATTCGAAGATTTATTCGGAACACCAATGGTCTCTTTGAGACCTTTTGCATCCAAATGTATTTCCGCATCTAACACCCATGACAAATAGTTTTTGCCGGATATGTCGAGAGCCTCAAACTCTAGTTTCACAAGGTTTGACATGTTGATGCTATATGAAGAAAAAAAAATGTAAACGATTTGAAAAATATCAGATCAAATTATAACTTTTCTGATACACAAGATCCATATAAATGGCGAGTGTAGAGCATACTTAGTTATTTCGATCTTACTATAATATTGAAATATATAAAAAAATTGTAATGATTAAGAGAAAAAAAACCTCGAAAGATTGAAAGAAAAACAGAGCTTCTTGCTGATAACGTATTGTAAAAGAAATAGAACAATATTAAGAGAAGAGAGCAGGAGAGAGGAGGAGATAATTCTTATTGAAAAATGATTCTCAAGTGTACATTTACAAATGAAGTTGCCTCTATTTATAGGCTTACAAGGATAGATGAAGAGACAAAACAATGTAGATAAATAGATAGAATTGTCATAATCACATAGGATTAATGATGGACAAAATACGAAGAGTTTAGAATCTCAAAAGACATTCAGATAATAATTATTTCATAATAAATAAAATATTTTTGGATATTTAATATTTGTCTATCCTTATTAAAATCCTTAAAACAAATTAATTTGTTTATTTATATTTATGTAGAAGAAATAAAACGATATAAAAAAAGAGGAAACAATGGGAGGCCCAATGGTGGAACAGGGCCGAACGGTTTAGGCTAAGTATCTTTTGTTTATGTGGGAGTCTAATGGCCTCTGAATTTTTATGAGACCAAAGTTGTTGACTACTTTCTTATTTCCTTTTTTTTCTGCCACTTTTGTTTTGTTGATTTTTTTCATGAGAATAAGTTTTTTTTCTGAGTTTATTCCTTTTGACTTGGCCCGTCGAGGAAAGAAAAAAAAATGAAAAAACATGTGATTTATAGTAAGTGTTTGGAATCAGTGAAAAACAAATAAATCACAAATTCTCATAAAAGAATCTGAATATATGCTAAAAAAGAATACGCTTTTTTATTAAAATCAACAAACGTGATTAAAATTTACGCCTATTAATAAACAATTTAAAACCTTAAAGCGCTTTAAATAAAAGTATATTATATTCTCTACAGACTTTAAAAACGTCAAAGCTGATGGACGAACAAATTAAAAAAAAAAATCAAAATTTTAATCTTAGAATCATAATGTCTGATTTAGGAATAAAAACCACAGAATCATCAAGCAGACAAAAACATGGGACTAAAGAGAAAGCGTTGAAGCAAAGCAGTTCCCATTCATTCACTGAACAATTTCTTTAATTATATATTTTTTTTTTCTTCAAAAACTTTATTTACTAAAATAAAACTATAAATGCAACCCTCTGAACCTTTAAACCCATCACTGCAACAAACAACATTAAAACAAAACTTACCGATTCATCAGCTTACCATAACAAAACCTCACAATGAGTGTAGAAATATTGGACGGTTCCACCATTTTCAAGTTTGTGGAAGATGAAGAAGCCTTTAACGTTTCGGTTTCGGACAGATTCAAGTGGCTAGATTCCGATCACGACGGGCTTTTATCGTACAGTGAGATGCTCAAGGAGTTAGAGAGCTTGAGGGTCATGGAGAAGCATTATGGAGTCGATGTGAAGACGGAACCTGAGGAGCTTAATCGTGTTTATGGTGTGATCTTTGCTCAGTTCGATAGGGATGCCAACGGGACAGTGGATCTGCAGGAGTTTCGGGAGGAGACACGGAGGATGATGCTCGCGGTGGCTGAAGGGATGGGGTTCTTACCGGTTCAGATGGTGCTTGAAGAGGACAGTTTCTTGAAGAAAGCCGTGGAGAGGGAACACGCAGAACTACTTGCCTGAAATAAAACAAAGAAATAATGATATCAACAATGTGTTTGCTTAGTTTCAAATTGTTCTCATCTTGATTTCTGTAGCATTTTGTTAAACCCTTCTAAATGTAACGTTTGAAAAATATGATATATAAACCGGAGAGACCGGTTTGGGATTCGGAAAGGATTTCGGTTTACGGATGCTGGTAAAAGCCAAACCGGACTCACCAAAACCAATAGATGGGCATTGCATAAAATGATAGTTTGAGGAAAGATGTAACTTACGTGATTAGAGGAATACAGACATTTCTGTCAAAGGAATGAAGGGAAGAATTCTTTCACCAAAGAGGTCGAGTACTGTTACCAAGACGCGTCCTGAACTCAAATCATCTTTCCATGTCTGATCAAGAATAGCTCTCATCGTAATTGCTCGACCGCTTTTTCTGTCCTTTCCGTTTCTGCTGTCAGATTCGTTAGCATCGGAAGTTTGCTCTAACGAGGACGGCTGAACTTGGCTTCCCGTCGATTTATCAACTTGCATCGGAGACAGACCGGTCTTATCTGATGATGCACTGTCAGGACTGTCACTAACTATTAATCTCTTCTGGGGAGGCTGGCTTGCCGCAGAATCAGTACTCACCTTGCATTTATCTGGAAATTTCACAAGAGAGCTGAAAAACTGATTTTCGGTTCAAAATGTTGTATCGGTGTATTACAGATTATGGATGTTTATTGATTGATACATAATCATCTACTATTATCTCTGAATAGCTTCCTCCAAACAGAGCACTAGGTCATTTTGCATGCATCTGAATTTTCAAAGAAAAGTTTCGCCGACCTTTTCAGTTTTGGGTATATTCTAGGACAGCATTTCATCAGGATAAACAATCAGACACTGATTGTCTTTTTGCAAATCATTCGGGAAGAGAAAGTCAATTGGTTAATGCTACTTACGTGGCTTAGTACCGATGATTTTTCCCTTTCCCTTATGGAGGTAACCTTCTGGAGGGGAAGGCAAAGGCGGGAAGATCTTAAGTCGATCGTGTATACACAAGCCTGCAGCAAGCTGAAAAGGAAGAAAGCAGGTCATGTTCAGGTAATACATTATGAAACTACAATAAGAGGAGATTCACAAGACGGCCTGTGGTTGATATTAGGACTAACCAGCAGTGCTCCATATACACGCCAAGCTTCATGCCTCTTCATCTGGTTCTTTTGATTCTCAGCAACCAATTCTGGTTCGAGAAGCTTAAGATAAAGTTCGAGATTTGGTAGAATAAGAAGACGGACCTACGCCATAAACAATCGATACTTAGGCAACAATCAGCTAATGTGGAGGAGCACAACTTAAGTTTTTTCAGGTACACGGGATTCTTCAAGTCTATGGCCATATCTAAATCCTAAAATCCTACAAATATTGGAAAGAGAACCCAGGAGAAGCGAAAATGATGATATTTGCTTGAGGAGAATATATTGGATGAAAATGAAAAATAGGACCAATCACACCCCTGGAGGATTGCAAAAATGGGAGGCTGAAGGAAGCCAAAAGAATCAAGACAATTATTTCCGAATTTAATGTGCATGAACTTTCTGGAAAACTTAAGAAGTAATTACCACATTGTGCCCTAGTGCTGCTAATCCTTGAATGGCCCCATAGTGTTGTGTCAATGCTTTCTTTGGATCTAAAAGTGCATTGACTAAAGTTTTTGTAAGGCGTGACTGAAGAGTGCTGTAAACATGTCCATACCTGGAAGTTTTTTTCAGATATAAAAAGGTATATAAGTAATATACAACTTAGTAAGTACAAAAAGAACATTCTTTTAAAAGATAGATAAAACTAAATGTGGATGGTCATTGTCTTTCAGTTAAGATCTAGAGTTATCACTCTTCATCATTACCAAAAAGAGCCATATACAAACCATTTTGTATCACCATATATCATTGCAATTCATTTTCTCCATCCTCAAATGTTTCCTAAGGAGTTAGAATAACATTTTGCATTCAATAAGATGACCCACCTCGTACCTTTCCTTAACTCCACAGAAGCACCAAAATGATTGTGATAGAATGAATGATATCCCACATAACTCGTGTTACATGGAAAGAATGGGAGAAAATTCACCTTTTGCATATCACCGCAACCAGGTTTGCTGCGAAATCTCTAAGTTTCCAGTGGTTGTCAGAAAACCTATTCCCAAGCTTTCTCGAGACAAGGCAAGTCACAACAGATGGCATCAACTGGTGTAGCTGATGGCCAAAGGAAAAAAAAAGCCAACTGAGATTCATAGCTATGAAGCAACTAACAAACACCCAACTAACAGTAAATAATTATTTAAACGTTACCAAAAGCATATGAATATCAATCAACTTGCTGACTGTAATGGCTCAATTATAACAATAAACAAATTATTAGCTATTCGGGAAAAGGAGTACAGCTGCAGAACCCACTTTTTCTTATTTTGTTGCATTAATTCCAGGTTATTCTAATCGTTTACAAACCAAGCCATAAAGAATCCTCGTTATGTAGCAATCCATAAAGCAATGAATTTTGTCAAGGTGAGTTACCATTACCAGAGACAAACTTATTAGCATATTATGTAAGAATAACGATAGAAACATTACAGATGGAGGCATATGTTTCTGTGGTAATTCTTACAGACCAAATATGATAATTCAGAGAGCTACTTACATAAGGCTCTATATGTATGTGAGGATTTTGTAGCAGACTCCTAACAATGTGCATTAGATTAAATAGGAGGAGGTAATCGTTTAAGCCACGTGACACCTGCACAATTGGAGAAGACAGATTATTCAGTGAGCAACAAATCAACAGAAACAGACCTTTCTTTTCTGGTGGATAACATTACCTCATCAGCAACAAAATTTGTAAAATATGGAACCAGGGGATGAAGTCCCGAGTCTGATGCTAAACTCGCTAATGCTTCTTTAAACAGAGCAGGATTTGACTTGCCCATTGTAAGTTCTATGATCTTCTGGAAATATAGCTGTTAAGAGAGACAGAAAATCAGACGTACACATGCAAGATACTCTCCTCCGGTTTTTGAGAGTTGCTTGGGTTGCATCAAATACCTGAAGTTCCCTAGATAGTAAATGTTTAACTGGTAGCCTAAGGTCAATAGGAAGTCCTTCCTTTTGCTGTTGGATTTTGTTATCTGCATGCGCTCTAATAACTAGAGTGGCACAAACAAATAAAAGTTTTACATTCAAGCTATGAAAACAAAAAGGATAGTATTTAAATGTCTTGCTCTACTAATGCTGAAAACAATATCATACGCAAATGGCTCACCAAAACTATTTTATCTCTGTAACATGTCTACCTAATGTTCAATAAGATAAACTATCTCTGATCAACTACATTGCATAAAGCTTGACTAGTACGCCCTGAAGCTGGGATACAGTCATCTTAGCAAAGTTAATTCATCTTGATATTTCATCGTGCATACTATATTTTGCCCTAACATCAGTAAATAGAAACAGAACTGTGACACAAACCTTCTAAAGGAGCATTTTCTGGTATAGCTGGCTGCACTCCTTCAATAGCCAGCCAATGACAGACAATTTCTGTGTCAAGAGGAGCCTTAGGCAGTGGGGCTTCAATCACCTAGAATTACAACAAGTACTGAATATATTAAAATTATTGTATAGTGTTTAACTGAAACAAAAATGTATTCTACTTCCCCCTATAACTTACATCTTTGAAATCCACCTCCTTGTCATCAACATAGAACAGATCCCGATGTCCAAGAGCTCTTCTGAAACGCAATGGTCCTCCTGAAGCAAAGCCATATATCGGCTGCATAATATAATTGTCATAATTAGTAATTTCTAAAATTCATACTCTTGAGTCAGTTAGCTGATATATGGCTGTATGACAGCAGTATGTTTTTTTTTTCACTGTATGACAGCAATGTTTGAAATTGATGTTATTGAACTTTACAAGATAAGGTGAACCTCAAGAGTGAAAAGCATTTCGTACATGGTCACTTACATGCCCCACAGAAAAACAAATATTCAGATAATATCCTAACAAATGAAAAAACAAGGATCAGTCTCTAGGAACTACCTCCACATTTCTCAAGTTGAGAGCACCATTAACATCATCGGCTGTTAAAATTGTCCTCTTTGAGTGACGCATGCATTTGATTGCCTCCTGCAAAGGTACCCAAAAGATCATATAATTCCTTTTTCCTAGCCCGACTTTGATCGTTACTAGAACTGTTATTGGCTATAATACTCTAAGCGCCTAAGACTTCCCAGATAACTAAAATGCTAACATCCTACACAATGGAACTCCATATCAATAATTCAAATAGGAATGAAAAAAAAAAAGCAAAATTACCTGCATGATCTCTCGAACACGATATTCAACATCCGGAGCAAGCAAAAGTGCAGCATCAGAAGAAAGGTTGGTAATCCCGATACTTTGAGCTAAGACCTCAATCGTTTCCTTCGGTACAATGCTCATAGTTTCGTACTTTGATAAGCTCTCTCACAAACTATTCGCCGAATATCTGCAAAAAAAAGGATAATCATCACGAATCCAATCCAAAACAAATAAACGAATAAAGGTATCTCTAAATTTTCCTTCTCTATACCTCATGCACATGGAATCGCATTTCGAACGTAGACTTCTATAGTGAGGAGTTTTTCGTTTCCAAGCTCGATAATCACAATCGATCGAAAATTCACTAAAAAACAGGAAGGAAAAAAGGAAAAATCGAAATGGAGAAGTACCGATTCAATCCACCGCGAGTCTGAGGAAGAACAGATTGCCTCTTCCTTCTCCGTTTTGCACCTTCCCTAGGATATTTTCTCGTCAACCAAGCAGCCACCGTGAAAATCTTCCTTCGATTCCAGCTGCAGGCACTTCAAGAGGAAGTAGCAGAGGAGCTTAGCTTCAGGCTCCGAATGACCGACACCGATTACCGGTTCCGTCTCTGCCTGTGCAATTTTAGAGGAAGCGAATCCGGATCGGGCCGGGTCGGGTCGGGTCGGTCCGGGCAATTATTTAACTTGATGGACCCTACCGTGTTCATATATGAAAAGAAAAAGAACTTTTTTCTTAGAGAAGTAAACTTCAGAAATTGACGATGGATAAATTACCAAAACCATGAATAATTGCATGGCTAGGATCAAACACCAAACATTCACCTTGTTTTATTCGTTAATATTTTAGATTGTAAATTTATTATAAATTTCCATGATTTATGTAGTTTGTAAATTATCATATTGTAAATGTATTATAAATTTCCATGATTTATGTAGTTTGTAAATTATCATATAAATTTGAGATTTTATTGTATTGTAAATAATTGTCCACATCCGAGATTTATGCAATGGGTACGACAGAAAGGTAGTTATGAAACAAAATTAATGTCACTCAAAACTGCATTGGGGACGTGTAATAATAACACCAGAAGGCTTTGTATAAAGAATGTTGGGAGAGTATGAGATCGGTTATAGAACTTTCAATTGGTATTTTGATTTCAAGATTATCTTTTTCTAAAAAATAATTTCAATTTTAATTTTTCCATGCGATATGTGATATCCTTGATTTTCTCCAAGACCCATGCAAACTTATGATCCATGTAATCATGTGATCCAAATAACGTTGTAAGAAACGAAATCGCTCGAAAACGTACGAAATCGTTCGAAAACGTACGAAATCAATTAGAAATAATTTGAAATCGTTCAAAATTGCCCGATATCGTCCGAAACCGCCCTAAATCGACTGAAAAACGGTCGAAAATCATTCGAAAACGTTCAAAATCGATCGGAATAGCTCGAAACCGATCGGAAATCGTTCTAAATCGTTCGAAAATCTTGATACTTGTATTTTTTAATTTTGAAATTGGATATAACTTCAAAAATTTCAAAATATATATATTTTCATATTCATCCAACTCAAAATATATCCCCTATTATTCATCTTGAAATTGAAATATATATAGATTCAAAAATAAAATTTACGCTTTGGCTTTGAATTCGTGAAACAGTACAAACATTTAATCCATTTCACCTTTTGTTTCCTCTCATGCGGCGTCCTATCCGCCCTCCCTCACTGTTCTCGTCGGCGTCCTCATCTTCCTAGCCTCATTGTCCTTGTCGCTTCGTAGCCTCTTCGTCCTCAGGTCATTGTCGCCTCGAGTCCACATCACTTCATCGTCCCTAGTCTCAGACACGTCATCCCTCAGACCGGTCGTGTCACCGTGTTCGCATCATCGTTCTCGTCGCGTCTCTCATATTTCTACCTCTAAAACCCTGCATGTCACTGTGTTCACCTCACCGTCTTCTCTGCGTCGTCGCGTTCTTCGTCGATTTGAGGGGGTCGTCTTTCGTCGTGTCCTTTAATGGCTTGTTGATTTCACTGACACTGTCGCCTTCTATTAGAAACCGAAGGTTCTGCGATTTGCAATGCGTTAGAGGCCAAAGAAACCATAGGAGAAACGACAAGGGTTCAAACTAATGATCTAAAACAATACGAGCCATATGAATCGATCTTCCATGACTCAACAACCTAAATAGGGTTCATGTCATTCAAACGACAAAGATCATGACTAAGCCATAGGAGTTATCAGCATTTTACAAATTATGATTTAAGAATCAGTAATGAATATTAGGGTTCATCATCATAAAAAAAAGCTTTCACCAACTCCTCCAAGCAAGTTAGTAACTGGATGAGTGAGTTGCACTACAAGTAATCATAATCACCAGTCAGTAAAAACCATGATTTGGTATATGACTCTGTCATTACTTATGAACCTTTAATCGGAATTTGATCGAACAACACAAATCAATAAGAAAATCCAACACTAACCAATCCATAATCAGAGGAAATACGCTCAGAAGAACAGAAAATAACAAAACCCAATTTGAGAAAAGATTTAAAGATTAAAACTTTCGGCCTCACGCTTCAAATTATGCCCACATGACAAAAGGGCAATTTAGCAAAATCCAGACCCGAAAGATATATACAGAAATCAGGCGATTATCGTCGAACGGAGTAACGTTCCTTTTGCCGGAACAGCCTGTTCGTTGCTGGTACGTGATCGAAAGAGACGAACAACCAGGACTCTTCGCAGACAGGACAGAACTTTCCATGTTCTTTGTCGGATTTGACGGTGACCGGTCGTGTTTCAGAGGAAGATACCGGGTTTATGGACTGTCTCAGTCGAATTAGGGTTTTATTTTTCTAGGTCGTCGACGTTTTAAAGGAATTTGACGGTAATGTGTGTTCTAAAAGTTTCTGTTAGTTCAGTTTAGTGTCAGAGGTGGGGTGGTTTAGATATTGATCAGTGAATTGTAGATTTTTTTATTATTATTATTTTAAAAAATATATTGTGATATTTATAAAAAATATAAATATAAATTATTAAAATAATATATTTATTATTTTTATATTTAAACCTTTAAATTTTTTAAATAATTGTAGAAAATAAATTAAAATATAAATATATCTGAACAGACTAATCACCAACTAATCTATATAAACGCTAAACAATCATAAATTGATTAATCAGTATATAATGACTTTTAAACTTCGATATAAACAATATTATTTAATAAAGAAAATATTTGTATTTATATAGTATGATACAAAAATATATATGTTGGTTAAACAACTCTGACACATGGATGTGTAGTCGCATCGAGAGTGTAATCAATGTTTGTATTGACGTAAGATTTAATATATATATATATGGTACTATCATTATATTATTATTGTTATATGAATAATGGTGCAAAAAGAAATATATATAAATAATAAATTGCAAACATAGAGATGTTCACGTCGTTTGTACATATATATATATATATACACCTTCATTTCTGAACAAAAGCTCTTATCTCACTTTCCTTCCTGTTCCCGGATTTACCGCTCTCCCTCTCTCTCTCTCTCTCAATCCCTTTTATCTCTTTTCTACGCGAAAGCGAACGCAGATCTTAATGCAGCTACTGAAATTTCGATTATTTGGGAAGATTTAATGGTGATCGGGTTTATTCTTTCAGTTTGATCAGAATCCGAGTTCCTGCTAAAGGTACAGTTTCTCCCCCTCTAGGATCGATCGATCTTCGAATTTTGAATTTTCCTGAAATCCGAGTTTCAGATTATTTTCTGGGATTTCATTTCCTTAACCTAATGAATTTGATTCGTCGCTCTGCTTGCTGGATTCCTTAATGTTGTTCGAGGGTCATCGTTGTGTAGAATCTGAATGAGGAACTGTAAGTGTGGATTTGAGCTGGGCTTATGTAGATTTACGTGTATTTTAGTTGGTGTCATAGGGAATTTGTGCCCTTTGCTGATCCTACTTTCTGGGTTCTTTTAAATATCAATTCCTTTATATTTTCCTATTTGTAACCTGGAAAATTTTCTGCCAAAACATTTTATCTTAGAGCTGTGCTCAGGTAGATCATTCCTTACTAGTTCTGATTCAAATCATGCTTGCTTGGATTATGTGTTTTTCCCCTTTGTTTTGGTTGCTCCTGGCTGAAACACTTTAGTTGTTGTTGGATGTTGAAACATTGTGGAGCCAAGGAAAAGTATGTCTTGGTGTGGATTTGTATTTAGATGAACTAAATTTAGGTTCTAAATTGTAGTTTATTGCCATAGCACGATTCGATACATTGTCTTTCTAGGTATGTGATCACATTTTCCCCGGATGAAACTAAGAGCAGATGGCCAAATCATAATGAGATGTTATCTGTCTGATCCTTAGAATCGTTCGTTGACATATGTTTCGAATAATATCTTACTGATTGGTAGCAGCGGGCGGCTTATTTCTTGCTAAATTATCAACTTTTGTTTAATTGAATGCTGCATTTGGGGATAGCATGATACCAAAGTATATATATTTGTAACATTTTCTTATGTTTATGCAGTATTTGAATCGCTTACACTTATTAAAATATGTGGAAGTTCAAACCATTTGCTCAAAAAGAGCCTGCGGGGCTAGAAGGTCGATATCTTGATGTTGGAAATCTTAAAATTCAAGTCCGGAATATCATTGCAGAAGGAGGTTTCTCTAGTGTATACTTAGCTCATGACGTAACACACGCGTCGAAACAGTATGCATTGAAGCACATTATATGTAATGACGAAGAGTCATTAGAACTTGTGATGAAGGAGATCTTAGTAATGAAATCTCTAAAGGGACATCCAAATGTTGTCACACTCTACGCACATGGGATATTGGACGTTGGAAGAAAAAAAGAAGCCCTTTTAGTTATGGAATTTTGCGGTAAATCTCTCGTAAGTGTATTGGAAAGTAGAGGTGCCGGTTACTTTGAAGAGAAACAGGTTCTTTCCATTTTCAGAGATGTGTGCAATGCTGTCTTTGCTATGCATTGTCAATCACCGCCTATCGCTCACAGGTACTCGTCATTTCTTCAATGCCATTAAATATCCCTGGCTTAAGCTTTTTGTTTTTTTCGTAAATCGGGTTTCATCGGAAATGCTTCTAAGGACATTAGTTATTGGATTTTAGATTTCTCGATTCTCTTATTCTAGCAACTAGTACAAGTTATTAACTGTTTTTGCGATATTCAGAGACTTGAAAGCCGAGAACCTTTTACTAAGTTCAGATGGACAATGGAAATTGTGTGATTTTGGGAGCATTTCAACTAATCACAAGAGATTTGAAAGGGCTGAAGAAATGGGTATTGAAGAAGACAATATTAGGAAATACACAACTCCAGCATATAGAGCTCCCGAGGTTGACTATATGTATCCTTTTAGATCCTTTAAATCTTAGATGTAAAGGTGTTTGATACATTTCTAACTCATTTTTATTGCAATAGATGTGGGATTTGTTCAGAAGAGAGATCATAAACGAGAAGGTCGACATATGGGTAAGACATATATGGAATGCTTCCATTTTCATTTTGTCGAGGCGGGTACTGAAGTTTCTTCACAAATTCCAGGCTCTTGGCTGTCTCCTGTTTCGAATATGTTATTTCAAGAATGCATTTGATGGGGAATCAAAGCTACAAATATTGAACGGAAACTACCGTATACCAGACTTACCTAAGTACAGTTCATCTGTTATTGGTCTCATTAAAGACATGCTTCAAGCTTCACCAGATGAACGCCCAGATATCACACAGGCAAACCCTTAATGAATACACATTAGCTATTTATAGATCTATCATTGAAAATGATGCATGAAATATATCTAACATTCCTTCTAATTTACAGGTTTGGTTTCGTGTCAATGAGCAATTGCCTGCTAATTTACAAAAGACCATGCCTGATAGACCACCTGAAATGAAATCTGCTGGAGTTCATGAAGGTATTATATCTTGATTTCCATATTTTGGAAGTATTCAGTTGTAGATCTTTTCGATTTTTTAAAAGATAAATCTTCTTATTGATACCCTTTTGAATTTGACAGGATCATCCAACTCTGCAAATAAATCTTCTCCTGTTCCTCGTAGAAGTCCACCGCCTCCACCATCTTCTGGAGAATCAGCTGGTGGAGGGCAGCTCGGGGCCTTCTGGTCAACTCAACATGCAAAGAACTCACTTTTCCCGGATGACAAAAGCATGCCTAAATTTGATGAACCAAATAACTACTCTAATACATCGAATTCTGAAAGATTTCGAGTGGATAGTCATCATTTACATAAAAATCCCAGCCCTACGAGAGGAGAAGCTCGTGCTACACAAAGGAATGCGACTGAAAAGGCGAAGGTGTCAAAGGATGAGTCTTTCAATACTTTTGTTGCAGAATTTGATTCTAAGAAGCTTGAGAGTGGGACTGGTAATGGTAAATCTACAAAGGAAGAGGAATTGGAGGCTGAGATAGAGAGACTGAAAGAACAGTTGAAGCAAGCTAATTCAGAAAAGGCCGAGATAATCGGCAAGTTTGAAAAGCTTTCTGCTATTTGTAAATCCCAAAGGCAAGAGTTACAAGAGTTGAAGCAAACACTTACTGCTAAAACTGCATCGTTGTCTAGTAAAGACAGTTCACAAAGTCGAACCTCTACAGGGACTCGTTCAACTCCGCAGGTACTATTTCCTTTTATATAAAGTCATTAAGCATAACCAGCTGATCAATGCAGTAGGTTTCGTCTATCTGATAGGAATAGAAGGGAGTTACTTAGCATTTGATGGTTATCTTATCTTACCCTTGTTAAACCAGAGAGAGAAGATTGAAGGAGCTGTGTGGGAACTCCAGCAAGACAGATCAGATTGGACAATTGGGAACTCAGACCAGAAGCCATGGCAAGCGTTCAGCGACGAGCCCAAACCCGAGTTACAGAATGCACCAAAGGGTAACAACACAAGTACTCAGTCCTTTAGAACCAGGAACAGTCAGGCAAGCAAGCAGACGGCCCCCACGGCTGCACCAGTGAGCCAAGGGTTCGATTCATGGGGTTTCGAGACAGAATCCTTCAGAGCCACCTCATCTTCTGCCGTGACAACACAAAGACCCGTTGCCTCCGGTAACACTTCCCAGAGATTTGGAAACTCAAGGATGAGAGATAATCAACAAGCTCCTCAACCTGCTGGTTGGGCGGGTTTTTAACTGCCAGGCCATTGATGATCTTATGGTATTCTCTTATAACATCAGCTGCTTCTTTTTTTGGGTAAAGTTTGTTGAAGCAGATATACATATCTCCACCATTAAAGGTCTTGGCTTTTGTAGATGACCCCTCTGTGTTTTGTGCTCCTCAGTTGCGAAACTTACATATATGGTTTTGCAGAATGCATACCTCTTTCTGAGTCATCAAAGATCGGTTTTGAGTTTGGAATCTTTACAGTCGGCTCTCAGTAGTGGTTTAGGTCGAACTTTTTATTACCTCATTAGGGCAGATGAACCGAACCTGGAACAATACAGAAAATGAGCTGATGAAACGATGAAAGATTAGAACATACTGATTATGCAAATCCAGTAAAGTGGGATGCATATAACAGTGAGAACGAGAACGTTCCACTAAAGGAGAAAGTTGTGGTTTCTTAGGGTTTGATTGGTGGAAATGAAGGGTTTGCGTTTGCGATTGATGGTGTTTTTGTCAAGTATTGACAGTATTTTTATTTTATTTTGTCTGAATGGTGGAATCGTTGCGTTTGTAGGTGACTGCGACTAGAAACGAATGGTTAAAAATCGTTGCGATTACGTTTTGAATAAAATTAACAAAATAGACAATTATTAAAGAAAAATTTATTTAAATTTTTGTTTAATATATATTTTTCATTATAATTTTTAAATATTTGAAATAAATTTAAAAATTAAAAAATTATAAACATATTTAAATATACGATATATATATTTACGATCAAAATGTACCAAAGTGCCAACGTAATCCATCATAATTTCAAAATTTTAAAATCTATATTTCGTTACGTTTTCGAATGACTACGATTTACCAGTTGATTTTAATATTGTCTGAAAGCATTAAAACATGCAGTCGTCGCATTTGCATTTAACAACGTTTTCACCCGTCAATAGCTTGATCGCCCGCATGGGATCTGTATATATGCATCCGAGGACGTATCAAATGCATTCCAAGACGGTACACAAATACACAAACGCAATGGCTGTCCAGAAGTGCATCCAGAAGTACAGTATTTATAATTTTGTATGAATACTAAATTTTAAGTTGTTTTAAAAATAAATATTTATAAAATGTTCAAATTAAATATTTAAATTATTATTATATTAATATAAATATATATATCTATATATCCGCGCGTAGGATCTTTCTTGAACTTCGTTTATAAGTTATAAAATATTATTTATGATGGAAAAACGGAAAAGTTAAAAACAAAAAC
>CM071863.1:1774968-1785797 GCA_036759665.1 Gynandropsis gynandra | reverse complement strand
CAGGAATACCACGTTCTCTCACCACCGCCTCTGAAACGCCGGTGACATCAGCTACGATGGTCAGAACGCCGCCGTCTCAGCAGCCGACGCAGCAGCAAAGAGCCATAGGACCGCCTCTTCAGCACCACCACCATCCTCATCATCCTCATCCGTTTCAACAAGCTCCAAACCTCTACGCACAGCCTTTCCCGGTGAGGCAGCCGAATTCAGTCGCCGGTTCGCCTCACCAAGAACCCTCGGCGCTTCTTTACCCGTTTGCTAATACTGGTCGAGGGTTTTCGACCCGACCCGGAAGACCCAGTTCCCCTTCCGTCCCCATTCCAACCTTGACGGCTGGTAATCCTGGTGGGTACCCTCCTCGCCCGGTTTTCGCTTACCAGAATCGGCAATTCGGATCGAATCATTTGGACCCGGTAATGCAATTCATGAGTGCTGCTCATCCTCAACTGCATCAGTTTCATCTCGGTTCAGGTGCTCCTATTGGGTCGGGTCCCATGAAGGGAATTCCTCACTTCTTGCAGCCCAGGGTCAGGTTCTTTCCTTTAGTTTCCTGATTTTTTTTTGGTTTTAACGATGTTATCCCGTCCTTGTTTCATTTATATGAATTCGTGCAATACCTTGATGATTTAATTTCGGCTTTAATTTCGTTGAAGAGATTATCAATTTTGCTTGGTTTATGATCTGTGAAGCTCAGATTCTTATTGAGTGGTATAAGTGTTTGGTGAACAATGGTCGAGATATGGTATTGCTAGATTCAGATTACAACATACGACTGCAATTCAGGTTGAAGAATTAGCCGAATCTAAGATGTATCTTTACGCCATGGCACCCTGGTGAATGATCATCTTTGTTAATGTTAGATCCCTTGTATTTTTACTTCTCATTTTGAAAGTGCATGTAGTTTAATGACCACATGTTTCATTTAACCTTAAACTGTCACAAAAAGGTTCATTCTTTACTCACGACGAGTTTCTAATCTGCTATGATCCTCCCCCATTTAGTTCTTTGTTAAATTTGGCAGATCCAGGTTTGTACAACTACTCAAATGGTCATTTTGCCAATTAAGTAAAGAAGATATTAAGATTTGTGATTATCTTTGGAACAAGATGTAGCATTTCTTGGACTGTACTGAGGGCCATAAGTCTATGCTTGTGGACTCGATGCTCATTTGTTTGCTCAATTTTATATGGGTGCCTATCCATTCATGTACTGTTTTGTGATTATTAGAAGTTTAGTACATAATCATTTTTTGTTGAAAGATATTTAAAGTCTGGTTCTTGCTCTTGTTTACTGTTGCATTTTCTCAGTTTTATGAATTTTGATGATTAGGTTGCCTCCCCACAGTCTTCAATTCTAGACAATAGTGGCAATAAAAACACAAGGTAATCTTTGGATCTCCTGCTATTAGCTTTCTTTTTCTTAACTGAGGGATTTTAATCAAAACTATTTCTAGAAAATTATTCACCTGGCCAATTTTTTTTATGTTTGTAGAAGCTGGGATGAAGCACTTGTTCTTGTTAGAGGCAGAAAGGTAAGCGAAGCCCTTTATCTTTTGGTTTTGCATTACTTTTCTAACTGCTTACCTCTTGGGAAACGAGTATGGCAGAGCGTAGATTGTAAAAAGTTCTCCTTTATCAGGTTAGAATAACAGCTGGGGATTCTCTTTATTCGCTTTGTCGATCGTGGTTGAGAAATGGAGTTCATGAGGGAATTCAGGTGTATATCATTCTCTGCAATCTTGCTTCTTGAGGTTTCATTACGAATTATACTCTCTACAATCACCTAGGCTTGCCAATGGATCTTTTTTTGTAAATTCTATTTTATGTGCATTGGTTCAATGGCTATTTTGATCTCATTTGTCATTGGATATGCTAAGAGTGATTGATAATTTAGTATTCCATGAAACATAATTTTCCTATTTTCTTCTGTTTCCCTTTTCCAATGATACCCATTGCAAATGTGCGGAAAGTCTAAATTCCAGATATGGTTTTAACTTCATTGGCAGCCGCAAAGCAACGATACATTGAAGTCTTTGCCAAATCCTTTGCCTGTGCATATGGTAAAGACCAGTCCACTAAAGGATCCAACTGAAGAACTAAAGGAGGATGACAAAGAGGTACATTTTTCTCTTCCATAACCATGAAATTATCTCTATCGCTCTATCGGCTGACTCAATAGAATAGAAGATGCTAGTCTAATTCTTTCCCATTCGAAATGAGCCTACTCTTATGGTTACAGAATGAAGAAGCGGTGAAGCATTTATCAGAAAAGGATCTTTTGAAAAGGCATATTACCCGAGCTAAGAAGGTCCGTGCTCGGTAAGTTGCACATCATTGTTCTTCCTCTATATGCGATGTTCAATCCGAAACATAATTCTATCTACCATGTTTGATGGATGGAGTTGTCTTGTGGTATTCAAGTTCATCGATAACATATTTCTGATTCAAATGAGTGTTTTTGTTTATAGATTAAGAGAAGAACGATTACGAAGAATCGCGAGGTACAAAGCCAGGTTGGCTCTACTTCTACCACAAGGCGGAGAACAATATAGAATGGATTAGGGACTGACTGATAACAAGAAGAAATTGTTGAAGCTTTTATTAATTAATATGGTATGTTAGAACCAATCAATTCGAACCTTGTACAATTAAATAGAAAAACAGAATCTATAGAACAGAGCAACTATTAATGAGTAAATCAAACAGTAATCGAGGTAAACGAGGTTATCGGACGATAGTTGATCGAGGCCTACAATGAGCAGTGTCCTTAGATAGAAATTTCTCTTCACCTCTGCCTAGAGGATGCAACGATCTCAAGAAGTTCGAGACTCCTTGACGAATCTACTTTGTAAGTTTTCTCAGGAAAAAAAATTAGATGAAGAGATAGAACGAGTAATCTTCTATTTATAGACTTCCGAACATATGCAATATTTGTCTGGAGCCTGGAGGAGCCAAAAAACAGTTTAAACCGAACATATGCAACGTTTAAACTGAAGGGACGCAATTGTTGACTTCAGACCAGTATTAAACCGAAATTTGAGTTAACTTCGAAAAACTAATTCGAAAAAATATAAATTAGATTCGGAATTAATTACTGACATTTTAATATTAATGCTCAAGCACACAACAAAGCTCATGTCCAAGCCTACAACAAAGTCCACTCACATCTCTTTTAACCCATTTAGACACCTTCCATAAATAATTCCTTATATACATGACTTCATCCTTTTGGTTTTGTCAATGTGGGACGAGGACTCTTCGCCTTCTCTCTTCATTCTTCCTATAATACCCCACATTTTCTATTCAAACCGAAACAATACCCCACATTTGAATAGAAAATAAGATATTAGGACCATTTCGTCACTTCTGAGAACGACCGTGAAATATGCATCTCTTTTGGACTTAAACCTTTCATAGTGAATACTTATCGAATTTACTTTGTGAGATAGTGAATTCAAGTCTTGAACTACTCACATTTCGCAGTAAACAAACCAAACGACACATTTTGATTCTTACGGTTGTGTTCATTCTGGTCCTGACCATATCATTCATTCATGAGAATTTTAGAGAACTTAGCCATATCAGTTCTCAAAGATGCGACCCCACATCAATCTCATATAGGTGTTGCTAATCAGAAATAGTCCGTCACTATTCCAGTTTTGAAACTATTAGCATCATTAAGAATCCAAGATTGATCCCTTAATCATCAACGGAAACACACTCTATTTCAACATAGGAATAGGCATGAAAGTGTGTGTTACACTTTGAGTCTTCCTCAATTAGTTTGCCTATTGAACCTAGACCATGGATCTCAAATGTTGCTAGGTCAGGTTTCCACCAAGTGACTCATTCCATTGGCTTTAAACCCATTCCCCTCGTTATCCACAAAAGTTGCTCTCTACCAAGGCCTTTAGTTAACGGATCCACAATGTTTTCTTTCGATTTACGTAGTCAATGGATATTATTCCATTTTTTAGTAAATCTCGTATAGTGTTATGACGTCGCCTTATATGCCTCGATTTTCCATTGCAGATTTGGTTCTTAGCTCTTGAGAGAGCAGCAAATGGCAGCAACAGGCTTTTGCCATAACGGTATTCCTTCTAGGAAGTTTTTGAGCCATTCGGCTTCTTCAGCGGCTTTGTCTAAGGCTACAAATTTCGCTTCCATAGTCGAACGCATCACAACAGTTTGTTTTGATGATTTCCAAGATACGTCTGCTCCTCTAAGTGTATAGACATACCCACTTGTGGACTTACTATCCGTATTATTTGAAATCCAGTTCACATCACAATATCCTTCCAACACCGCAGGATATTTTGAGTAATGCAACCCATAATCCATCGTATGTTTCAGGTATCTCAAGACTCTTATTAACTCAATCCAATGTTCTATTCTTGGATTGTGAGAATACCTACTAAGTCGACTTATCGAATATGCTAAATCTGGTCTTATACAATTCATGATGTACATTAAACTCCCAATAACCTGAGTATATTTCAATTGTGATACACTCTCATCTTTATTCTTTTTAAGGTGAATAGATGGATCATATGGAGTTACAACAGGTTTATCATCGAAATGTCCAAACTTCTTCAGGACCTTTTCGATGTAGTGAGATTGTGTTAAGATGTAATGTAACCTTCCAAACTTCTATGAATTCGGATTCCTAATATTACATCAGCAGGGCCCATGTCTTTCATATCAAAACAAGAATGCAACATCTTCTCGGTTCGATTGATCACGTCTTTGTTTGTACCCATGATTAACATATCATCGGCATAAAGACATACAATGATATATGTGTCTTTGTACTCTTTCACATAGACACATTTATCACATTCATTTATCTTAAATCCATTTGATACTAACGTATTATCAAATTTATCATGCTATTGCTTAGGAGCTTGTTTAAGTCCGTAGAGAGATTTAATCAATTTATAGACTTTCTTCTCTTGACCTTTGATCACAAACCCTTCGGGTTGATCCATATAGATTTCTTCGTCCAATTCACCATTCAGAAATGTGTTTTTTACATCCATATGGTGAATCTCCAAATGGTGAATCGCCGCAATTTCAATTAACGTCCGTATAGACGTAATTCTAGAAACAGGTGAATAGGTATCGAAGAAATCCATTCTTTCTTTTTTACGATAACCTTTGGCTACTAATCGAGCTTTGTACTTCTCTATAGTGCCATCTGGTCTCATCTTTCTTTGCCTGATGGTTTTATGACCCCGAGGTAGATCAACCAACTTCCACATGTTATTTTGCACAATGGAATCCACTTCACTTTGGATAGCCTCTTTCTAATAAGGTGCTTCTGACGATTCCATCGCAGCCTTATAAGTCTGAGGTTCTCCTTCAGAACAAATGTCACAAAGTCATGTCCAAAGTTTTTGGCTATTCTTCCACGTTTACTTTTTCTAGGTTCTACAATTTCTTGTTGAACCAATGAAGAACTAGCACCATCATAAGACGAATCACCATGTGTTCGTTTTACATGGTTTTTCTCTTTTAAAGGAAAAATATCTTCAAAGAATTCTGCTTCGGCAGATTCCATCACCGAATTCTTGATTATGTCTTCAATATTGGAATTATAAACCAAAAATCTATAGGCAACACTATTCTTGGCAGGGCCAATATAAATGCAGTCTATAGTTTTCGGTCCGAGCTTAGTTCTCTTTGGAAGAGGAACTTGTACTTTCGCAAGACAACCTCACACTTTCATAGTTTTATAAGTAGGCAATCTTCCTTTCCATGATTCGTAAGGTGATTAATTACTCGACTTACGAGGAATTCTAACACATCATTTGCAGTAAGAACCGCCTCACCTCATAAACTAATTGGTGCTCCTGAACTGATTAACATTGAATTTATCATGTTTTTCAACGTTCTGATCTTTCGTTCAACAACTCCATTTTGTTGTGGAGTATATGGTGCAGTCGTTTGATGCACTATTCCATGAGAAGAACAAAATTCTGCAAAGTCGTTAGATAGATATTCTCATCCTCTATCCGACCTTAAATTTTTTTTCTTTTCTCAAGTTGATTTTCAACTTCTGCTTTCTATATCTTGAACATACTTAAAGCTTCATCTTTTGTACGTAACAAGTATACATAACAAAATTTACTACACTCATCAAGGAATGTTATGTAATAGTTTTTCCTTCCTCTACTCGGAGTTGCTTGGAAATCGCACAAGTCTGTATGAATCAAACCAAGAACTTCATTCGTCTTTTCAATAGATCTATGCGGATGACTTGTGTATTTTGATTATATAAAAACCCACATTTTGTTTTTATGTTCAATGAACACTTAGGCAAGAGACCTAAATTTGCCATTCTTTGTAAAGAACGGAAATTTACGTGCCCCAATCTATAATACCATAAAGAATATGACTCAATCGTGTACTTAGAAGCATCAATATTATTAATAGTAGCATCGGTTACAATAGGAACAACATTTAGTTTAAAGAGTCCCTCAGCGAGATAACCCTTTCCCACAAACACTCCACCTTTGGAGATAACAAACTTGTCCGACTCAAACACTAACTTTAAACCCTTGTTACTAAGAACAGGACCGGAAATCAGGTTCTTCCGAATGGAAGGAACATGAAACACGTTTGATAAGATAAGTTCATTTCCCGAAGTTAACTTCAGAACAAATTTTCCTTTGCCTTCAACCTTCGGGGTTGCTTCATTGCCCATGTACAGATTTTCACCATCTTCAACAGGTTGGTATGTAAAGAATAATTCCCTTGCTGAGCACACATGCATGGTAGCCTCGGTGTCAACCCACCAATCAGTGTTGTTGGAAACCAAATTTGCCTCAGTGACAGCGACAAACTGATTTTCAACAACATTGGCTTGGTTGATTGGGGCTTTCCCGAATTAGCATGCCCTTTCTTGTGGTACCAATCCTTAGCTTTGTGCCCTCCTTTCTCACACACCCAGCAGTTTAAGGTTGCCCTTATTCTTGCAGTCTTCTTGAACTCCATCTTCTTAGGAGCAAGAGCAGCAACATTTGCATCAGGAACCTTTCCCTTCTTTTTCTTCTTTTACTTGGCTTCAACCATGTTAGCATTTGCTTCCACGGATGTCATCTCAGCCTTGTCACCGATCCAAGTGTTCTCTTCAATATGAAGTTTCAGGACCAACTCCTCGAGACTCATTTCCACGGTTATGTGAGTCAGATATTTCTTAAAATCTGCCCATGAAGGAGGTAACTTGTCAATGAAGGCACTTACAATAAATGCCAGTGGCAAAGACATACCTTCCTCTTCTAAGACATGGATTATGATTTGAATTTCCTCAACTTGCTTGATAACCGATTTGTCATCGATCATCTTGAAGTTCAGAAACTTTACAATCACAAAATGCTTTGAAGAAGCCACTTCAGTTTTGTACTGTTTATCCAATGACATCCACACCTCTCGTGCAGAATCACACTTGGCGTAGAGGTCATACAACGAGTCATCTAGGGCATTGAGAATGTAGTTTTTACAATTAAACTCATTATCAACCCATGCCTCTCTTTCGACCTTCTTTTTAGCGCTAAGAGTCTTTCCTTCGGCCGAAGCCTTAAGAGGCTCCGCAGTCAGAACATAGACAACACGAAGAGTTGACAGATAGAACAACATCTTCTTTTGCCAACGTCTGAAATACTTGCCTTTGAATTTCTCAGGTTTCTCGACATGGTTGTTTTTCGCACCTGATATTGATTGGTCCATTAAAAGAAAACTTTATGTCTAAATTTGTTAGAACCAATCAATTCGGACCTTGTACAATGAAATAGGAAAACATAATCTATAGAACAGAGCAACTATTAATGAGTAAATCAAATAGTAAACGAGGTTACCGGACGATAGTTGATCGAGGCCTGCAATGAGCAGTGTCCTTAGACAGAAATTTCTCCTCACTTCTGCATAGAGGATGCAACGATCTCAAGAAGTTCGAGACTCCTTGGCAAATCTACTTTGTAAGTTTTCTCAGAAAAAAAAAAGATGAAGAGATATAACGAGTAATCTTCTATTTATAGACTTCTGAACATATGCAATGTTTGTTTGGAGCCTGGAGGAGCCAAAAAACAGTTTAAACCGAACATATGCAACGTTTAAACTGAAGGGATGCAACTGTTGACTTCAGACCAGTATTAAACCGAAATTTGAGTTAACTTCGAAAAAATATAATGCACAAGCCCATAACAAAGCCCATGCCCAAGCCCACTACAAAGCCCACTCACATCTCTTTTAACCCATTTAGACACCTTCCATAAATAATTCCTTATACACATGGCTTCATCCTTTTGGTTTTGTCAATGTGGGACAAGGACTCTTCACCTTCTCTCTAATTCTTCCTACATGGTACCGTAGAGATTTGTTTGTACAAATTTCAGAAAGGTTATGCATTTACAAAAGAGTCCAATGATGGCTAATGTTGGTAGATGGTTAGTGCCAGAGAAGCTTCAGATTAGACTCAAATCGCCGGCGATCAGCCTTTCTCCTTACTGGAATCAACCTTGCACTGCATATCCTCAATAGGGTCTCGTTGCAATGTTTCAAAAAAGTACTATATATTAGTTGGACAGTTATATAGTTGATGTGTGGAAACACGAGTTATAAATTATCCTAGACCACTTCACCGCAAGTATACGGATCGTGTAGTACCAGGGTCGATCTCTAGGGACTAAACAGCCAAAAACTAAGAATGAAACTAAACTAAGACGAATAAAGATAGAATGAGATATGGTCCTAAATATCTAAAACTAATCTAAGTGATGACAACAATACTAGGTTGGGGATGAACTCGGATATGACAAACACTACGGGTGTCCGGGATACCGGGAATCGCATGGATGAAGCAACTAAGGATCATAGATCTATCAACTTATCTTGACAATGGGAAATTCATGCCCTAAGGTGAGGAGTGATTCTTCCGAGCCTAAACCTCCTAACCATGAGTACGTGCAACCCTACCTTCCAGCAGTGATTAACCCGTACCATGGCAGCTTTACGTACGCAATCATTATCCCTAAGATGACTAACCGACCGGTCAGATTCTCATTAGCCAAGCTTAATCTACAACTTAACAGGTCCGGATTCATTCTTTAACCTTCCAGCAAAGTCCGAAATCCTATGTCGCTGAGCGGGCAGCACTAGCGTAAGAGTGATAATGCTAAGCGTAGAACCGATAATCAAGAATAAATCAATAAATCTAAGCATTCACGCAAATCATTGTTCATCCATTACAAATCTGATATCCCTACCCGCAGTTGGGACTCTACTCACTCATGGAGAAAACAAAAGACGAAGATAACATAACCCTATACATGATAGACTCTAGGGAATTCGATGCCTCGACCTTCCCTATCGTGTTACCGGTGCAAGGATTGATGCTTCTCTTCTTCTCCAACGTCTCCCGAGCCTTTCCAGATGTTTTCCCAGCCTTTCCTTGCCCTGTACATCGCCCCCTTAGCTCTAGACTGTTCTGTTCCTTAAATTCGGACGTTTGAATGCAAGATCTAAGTTGTTGCGAAATACGCGGCCCGCTCGGGCATCATTGTTGCCCGGTCGTGCATAGGCACGCCCGGTCGTGTTCCTTCATAACGCCCGATCGGGTATCAAGCACCTGATCGTGTGGTTGAGCGGCCCGAGTCGTGCAAACTCTCAGGGCTTCTCTTCTTCTCCAACGTCTCCCGAGCCTTTCCACATGTTTTCCCAGCCTTTCCTTGCCCTGTACGTCGCCCCGTGCTCTAGATCTGTTCTGTTCCTTAAATTCGGACGTTTGAATGCAAGATCTAAGTTGTTGCGAAATACGCGGCCCGCTCGGGCACCATTGTCGCCCGGTCATGCAGAGGCGCGCCCGGTCGTGTTCCTTCATAATGCCCGATCGGGTACCAGTACCCAATCGCGTGGTTGAGCGGCCCGAGTCGTGCAAACTCTCGGGGAATTTTGGGATGAATTAACGCCCGAGCGGGTATACGTCTTGCGCCCGATCGGGTAAGGCTACCCGATCTCGTTGCCTTTGTGCCCGGGTCGTGCAAGGTATGCGGATAAAACCCCGTAGGTTTTACCCGAGCGGGTGGTCTATGGTGCCCGAGAAGAATCTAATAACGATGGATACTAGCTCAAAAGTATCGAAGGGTTAGTCATTTTGCAAGTCAACCCGTCACATGGATAAGAGCCTAAGCGTACCGAGTATAGCCTTATGTCTACCGAAAGTGGTGAGCCATGAAATCCTACCAAAAATCTAAGTCTACTTCACAACCCTAGATAACGTCCAAGCAATCTCCATACCAATTTCTCTAAGCTTTTGATATCATTCAAATCTTTTCTTCTCGTTCTTATGCATTTCTTTTTTCTTTTCGGTACTTAAATCCACGCTTTGTTCCTAGGACGTCGAAGTCGAAGAGGGATGGCTTTCTACTTAGACCCAGGCTGCCTATGGCACACTCATAAGGTTGCGCGACCTTAGAGGAGTGAAGAGGTGTGTTATTGAATTTTATTCTATAATTTTTTTTCTTTTTTTTCTTTTCTTGATTATGCAACACTCTAACCCTTAGGACGTAGAAAAGCGCCTCTACCCACCACTTAGACCCGAACCATCGAATATCGATGGACTCATGTCAATCTTAACTCGGAATAGTGAAAAACTTATCCTAGATGACAACAGAGTATAAGCGTGTGGAATGTAACTCGTGAACGCTAAAGGTATCAACAAAGCTAAGCTAGACGGTATATATGGAGATATGTCTACTTGGTATCGAGATCTAAGGAGTGAATTCAACTAGATAAGGGTTTCAAACACAACTACTCGACTAATCGGTATCAAAA
>CM071863.1:1736682-1767812 GCA_036759665.1 Gynandropsis gynandra | reverse complement strand
TGAAACTCGTAATCATATCGGATATGTAAATCTATCTATAAAATATATGCGAAAATGACACTAAAATCTATCCTAAAATTGATACACTTTCAGTGTTATCAATAGTGCCTAACATCTCTAAATTATCTCTAGACTAATTAGATAATATATATATATATATATATATATAATAAAAAATAAAATATAAATATCATCTAACAATCCAATCCTATTTATCATGGGTTTGATTTTTTTTCCATCAGTCTATCGGTTATAATTTCTTAAAAAAATATTACAATATTAGAACTTAAATTTTATATTTAAAAGACATAATATTATATCATAAAAATAAAATTGAAATTGAAATTCAAAAAAATAAAACAACGTTTAAATTTAAAATAGATTTTAATTTCTTTAGCATCACATATAACAAAATTATGAAAATATGTTGCTAATTTCTTTAGCATCACATGTAATGGTAGGGTAGAGGATCTCTTGATTGACCTAAAAGCATTATTCAAGATTAGTCCATTTAATGGTTGTCGAGTGGTTTAGTGTGAAATGAAGAATACCACAACAAGAGGTGTGAAAGCCTTTTGATACAATTAGAAACGACTTCAATTGTTTCCAGGACAAATTGAACACATTGTGTTTGACAAACGATCAAGGAAACAAAATTTTATTTCTTTCATGAAATCAATCTAACGTTACAAATGAGGTGAAATTTTTATATAGGAGAGACTCCACGTTTAAACAAGGAGATTGCATAAAAGAAGGATAACATATTGATCTACTAGCCGTTGAAGAGATTTTAAAATCGTTGGGAATCTTCGAAAGAGAAAATTAGATGATCCCGTGTGATAGGATTGATTCGGTCGATTTTTTAGCCGTTGGAGAGGATTTCATAGTCGTTAGAAAAAATAAGAAAATATCTTTATCATCTAATTTTCTTTATTCATATCAGTCCGTGCATTCTTGGTGGGCGGGTTGAGACACGGTTCAATGTAGAACCATGTTCGTCCACATGTGAAGATCGTTAGAAATACTTATTCATTCGATTCCTTGAATTAGCTCCTTGTTTGTGTGACCATCTTTTGGTTCAGTTTCGTAATCGATATCATCATCACATTCATATATTGCAATTTTTTTTTATTCATATATTCTCTTATAATTTTCTCAACGAATGATTGGTGCAACACCAATGACCGCCAAGACGGCAAATTAACTGTGACAAAGCATGTTTTCAGCTTTTAGAATGAACTTTGCAAAATAAGTGTTTGTGTTTGAAGATATTACTTATACTCCGGTCGAGTTGTTGACAGTAGAAGTCACAAAATCCATTAACAACTTTTCAAAATAGACCCAACATTAACAGTTCATTCAAGTTTGACCCCTCAAGTAATTTTTTTGTCAAACTCGAGAAGACAATGACACATCACAAGGATGTTGTAACTTACAGTTCATCATCTTCAAAGAACGCCGAAGAAAGGGTTGTTGATGGCAGAGTTGAGCTCTGACCCAGCTGAGTTCAAAACTGCTATGTCGACCTTATCCCGTGCTAGGAACAAGAACTCTCCTCCTTCAATTTTCTCGAACCCGCAGATTTCCAAAAACTCGATGCCTCCTTTCAGCGAACCCACCCTCTCCTGTTCATTGGATTACCCAAAAGGATGCAAAGAGATTAAGCATTTAGTCTTTCAGTGGCACTTATCATGAGAATGGAGCGGAACGATTCGATATAAGTGATTGATTGTACCTGGAAAGTTTGGTTGGTGAGTCTAATTTTCCGAAATTTCTCTTCATCAGGACTCCTCACGACATTGCCTATGTACTTCAGTAGAGTTTGGAACGCACTCTTGACTTTACCATCATCATCCTGATGCACAAGTAGATACCTTTAGTCCTATAGTTCACATAGATACTTTTAGTTCTATAGACCATATATCACCATGGATAAGCCACAGAGGTATAAGAGAATTCAAGAGCCGAGACACACAAATGAAACGATTTAGGCCATGACTGGTGGAGTCGCAGCCAAACGCAAACGCGACTACGTTTTTTGGCGACTCCGGACGGCATTAAAACCGACTGGTGGAGTCGTAGTCGCCCGAAAACGCACCGAAATGCAGATTTTAAAAATCTGAGATTATCTTGCGTAACTTTTGCATTTTGGTGCGTTTTGAATAAAACTACTATTAATGCCCTCGTGTCTTTCCCTTATCTCTTCTCTCTTTCTATTATAATTTATATTAATCGTAAATATACATATATATATGTGTATTGTATATTTAAAAATTTTTATAATTTTTTCATTTTTTAATTTATTTCAAATATTTGAAAATTATAATTAAAAAGTATAAAAAAATTAAATAATTTTTCTTTTTCTTAATAATTGTCTATTTTAGTAATTTTGTTTAAAACACAATCGTAATAGTTTTCTACCATTCGCTTCTAATCCCAGTCGCTCGCAAAAGCAACGATTCCACCATTCAGAAAAATAAAACAAAACGCCGTCAATCGCTCACAGGAACGCCTGGAACGCCTGTGCAAACGCTGCGTTTCCACCAGTCAAACCCTTACTAGCATCCGTTTGTTTAGCATAATACAGTAATCGACACTGACAAGACACTATATCCCTTCTATTTCTCATAGTTCCACAAGAATTCAAGCCAACGGATGCTCAAACGATAACACGTTGTAACGATTACCTTATGGTTTTGCTTTAAGGACCTCAAGCACTCTCGCATTTGTTCTGTCTTTGTGGCAGGTCTAACAGGCAAAGACATCTGCAAAACTATAACGCCTTTCAAATGCACTGAAAGGGTTGAATTTTAACACATTTTGACCATTATCTTACCTTTCTCTCTTCAACCACAGGTGTTGAAGGTTTTGAAGTTGTAGGATCTTCAGGCGGCAATCCAAGTCTCCGTCGTCTTTCAGCCTGTTTCAATATATGATTTTCAAGTTTCAAATGAAACAGAGCAAATGGAATGAAATGGTACAAATATAATCTGAGAGAATACGAATAAACCAAATGAACGGAAAATGAGAGGGAAGGAAATATTCAGACTTTGTCTTCTTCCAATTTTTGACGAATCTTTTCCCTGGCCTTTCTTTCTTCTTCTTTTTCCGCTTTCCGCAAAGCGAGTATGCTGAATATAGATAAAGTAAACCAATATGAAAAAGAAGATAAATGAAATAGAAATTTACTGAATAGAACTGCAAAAAACGGGAAAAACAAACCGTTTTCTTTCGTTTTCCTCTTCGATTCGCTTTGCTTCTAGGAGTTCCTTTCCAATCCTAATTCTCTCCTAAAACCAAACACCATCATTAAGTTAGAAGCATTTAGATCATTTACTAAATCTAAAGCAACAATGGCGTTATGCTTATTCATTCAGGATACTTATGTCATTACAAGACTAACAAAAGATTAGATGGAAGAGACAACCTTTTCTCTCTCTTTTTCCATCCGCTTCTCTTCCTCTTCTTTCTTCTTCCTAGCACGGTCCCTAAGTTGCAAAGCAAAACAAAGAAGAATGAGATGGAAAATGAGCTACTAATAGACATAATCTTCTCCGACATTAATATGACCGATCTATACACTGAATATCAGAATGCTGAGTAAATTCAACTACAAGGCCTCGTGAATGATATAATTGTAAAAGAAAAAAAGTGCATGAAGCCCACAACAAAATGCTAATCAAACCTCAATTCTTGTGCTTTCTGCTTCACTTCCTCTGGTGTAAGAGTAGGTTTAGGCGCTTCATCTTTTGTGTTGGCAGATACCTGAGCAAACAGTTAACAGAACGATGTTGCATTAATTGAAATGATAAATAATTTAGAGACTATGTACATTCGCAGCTTTGTCCAGTGGTATGCCCAAAACAACATTAAACAAGGTTGTAGAACAAAGCTTTAACGAATGCGAAAACCTTGACAAAGGGAAATAAAAAAAGAGGAAGCTCTGCATGATGAAAAAGTTAAACACTAAGATTGAAAAAATCAATGTCGGTAAATGGTAGCAAATAGGTGCAGAAGATAAGCATTTTGCTGAAGAAGGAGAACATTAACTTGAGGCTCACCTTTGGCATCTCATCTATATCAGGATCATTTTCATGCTCCACCACCCAATTAACTGCAGCCTCAAGACTAGCATTACCTGAAGGCAGTAGATCAAAGAAAAGAAAATGAAAAGGCAAAAATGATGAAGCAGCTTAGTATGTAGTATAAAATGATATCAGGATTCAGATATGAGGGTTGGAATTTAAAAGCACAAAATGAATTATAAACGACTACATACTCCACCAAGGAAAATCAACACAGGTAAGTCTATCCACTAAAGTTTTGAAAGAAAAAATGCAAACCAGGTTTCTGATAAGAACCCATCCCATAATAGGCCCAAACCAATCCCGCAAAAGGTCCACGGATCTCATCCCCAATGGCTAGCTTATGGGGTGAGGGTGCCCATGGCCTTATAAGGCACCACTTAGTCCCATTTCTAAGCGATGTTGGATCATAACAGTTTCTAGGGTCTAGAGAAGCATGAACAAGTCAGAAAGCCATGCGTAGATCACTAACTCAACCTTTCAATTGATCAAGTTTCCAACATGCGTAGAGTGGTCAGAATTTACAGAGTTGTACATATGGACTCTATATTTCATGTCGAGTAGTTCTTCAAAGACTATTATATGTCATTAGAGTTCTTGAATGAGTCATGCCAATTACATAAGTTAAGATTTCAATCAACTGACATCAAACACAAACTCAGGACCAAAGAAATTAAAGAGGAAAGTCTGTTGAACTCAAAGTTTCCTACCAGAATAGTGAAGTGCTCGGGTTGCTCGTGCTGTTGGGAAGCCCATCCCTTCAAGTTCCTCAAGCAATTTTCCATCAACTACTGGAACAACCATCTCTGCAGACAAGGGTAAAGATTATAATGGAATTACAAACTTAAAATCAACATTTGTAACTCAGTCAATACATATAATAAGCTAACATGGCATCCTACCTTCTGCAGGTTGATCCTTACCACTCTCGTCATTAGCTTCATCAGTCTCCATAGGAACCTTAGGAGCCTCTAGGCTGATGGGCTTCGTCGTCTCCATGGTCTTATCTACGAACTCAGTGTGCCCCGTTCTTTTCGTATGTAGATCACTTTCCTTCACGGTTGATCAAGAACATGATCAGAACTCAACAATGAATTACCAAACATGATTCTTTCCTGATAATATCATCATCGGATCACTCGATTCATAAACCATTTACAATTGCAAGCAAAGCCGTTGGAGCTATCTAAAATCTGCTCCTATGGAGACACTTGAAAAAGCCCTGTTTCACTTCAAAACCCATCAACCGAGAAAGTCGCCCCATAAAATACATACATTTTCAAATCCATTCTACAAGAGCCTTCTGAATTGATCCAGATACCAAGAAGCAACCCAAAATAAACCCCAAATGAATACTCGATATGATCAATCGCAAGAATATACGTACAGTTTTAGAGCGGCAAGGCTTGCCACACGTTGTGCAGACGAGGTTGAGCACAGCCTCGGTGGACTCGGCGAAATTGGAGTGAGATGTGAGTTCTGCGTGCTCCTGCGCTTCCTCCACCGACTTCAATAGAGCTCCACAGTCGCCGCACTTCAGCGAAACCCCCGCCATGGCCGCCTAATATTTCCCGATCTGGTTTACCGTCGAGGAATTTCTTCCGAACGGATCCTTTGATGGGCTCTATCGTCCTTTATGGTGGGAGAGAGGAAGACGAAGGGCCGGTTCAATCGTTTCCGGTTCTGGGATCGATAATTTTCCGGTTTTAAATTGAAACACCGGTTTATTTAAGATCAAAGACCAAAACCGAATTCTATATCTAAATACATATTTAAGCTAATATTCAACTAAATTTTATTTTATTTATGAATTTAAATCCAATTACGATTTTTATATAACAACGAAATATCGTGTCTGTGATTGAATTGATTCTTTCGGTTAAGCTTCGGTACGATTGTCTGGTTCGGTTAATGGAAAAGTTGGGTGTGATTATGCTTTTCGTAAGATCGCACCCGCCGGGGATCGGACGGTCCATATTGCTCAGTCCGTTCTTCAGAGGAAAAAAAAAACCCGGAGGGATCTCTCTCTTTTTCCACGAACGAGGCTTGCAATTCTGCGAGACTGGAATTCGTCTGAATCGAATTCAGTGGAAGGATCAGCTTGAGAAGCGGCCATAGTTTGCGAATGTTCGCCATGAGAAGTGTCCATATTGCTTTCGACGCTTTCCTTTGAGCCAAGACGCGAAGTGATCAGGATTTCATTCCTCCGATCAGTGAAATTAGGGTTATTGGATTTTCTCGGATTGATTCTGCGGGTTGTGGGCTATTATGATGGAATTTGGAAGCTTACGATGAAGAAAAGTGGATTTCCGCTTAGAAAATTGATGCCTGATCTCGCACTTCGTGGTTTCTGATACTAATGTTGATGGAAAGAGAAGCGGGGCAAGGTCTGTCGACGAAGTCGAAGAGAAGTGACAAGGAAGATGTGAAGAGGATCGAGTGGGAAGATTTTGACCACGAGCTCACGCGGTTATGGAGTCTTTCTTCTGCTCTAAAAGAAGCCCAAAAGAAGAAGCAAAGCCTACAGCAGAAGCTTGAATCCCTCATTCAGGTACTTGATGAGTTCCCCATTGATCATTATGAAACGAATTGTGTATGATCATCGAACCATTTTGCCTTGTCTTAAGTAATGATGATGAAACAGGGTAGACAACTTTGAAGCAAAATTATGGATATATTTTCTCTCGGAATGTGTGTAGTGAGATGGATTTGGTGGACTGATTATCATCATCTGGGCATTTGGATTATCAGTAGCTTATCTATAATTTTGTCAACTCAAGCTTTAATTGATTAGCCCGCGGATTAGCGGGTGGCAAAATTTTGGGCAGATCAATGCTGAGTCGTTGAGCCGCACAAATGAACTTGAAGAAATGCGACAGAGGTTGGAAGCTAGAAATTTGCTGTGGGAAAAGACATCAATAAGTTGCAAGGTTGTTGAACAGGATGTTAAAAAGAAAGAGGAGAATCTTAGTACAGAAGTAAGATCTTTACTGGTTGGTGGCACATCTCTTTCGGTTGCTAAAAGCAAATTACAGGTATCATCTCATTTGATGCCTTAATGTAGTGAATCATATTGTTTTTTAACCGCATATTTTGCATTCTTTAGCATTTCACAATTGGGTTTTCTTCAGTCAACTGTCTTTTAGATGTTTAGTGGACAAATGGTTTGAAGATTGATGCCTAATGAAGGCAGATGATTTGCTACATATCCTCCTCCTCCTCAAGACTGAGACTCTTTGCTTTCTATTTGCATTTCACGATTGAAGTTTTTTCTTCAATCAATTGTTTTTTAGCTCCTTAATGAACAACTGGTTTGAAGACATATGCCTTAACTGATCAGTTGTAGAATTCTCTCCTCCTCAAGGTTCACGACCTTTGGGTTGTTGATCGAATAAGAAGAACTCTAATTAAGCACGTGTTTCTTTTTCACAGGAGTCAAACTGGCGACTTGAAGGAGAAATAGGCTATGCTCGTTTGAAAGTTGTGACGAGTAAGCTGAGAAAGAGGCAACAATACATGATAACACAAGTGTCATCTATCTATCCATTGAAGATTGAAGCTGGGCCTTCCCAAGATCAAGAACTCGAATCATTTCCTGGTGGCAATAGATTAGGTCGGTAGTTGTATCTTACATGTCCTAATGCTTGCTTTCATTTGTATATCACTCAGAGAGAGATTGATTTTAGGATTAACGTGTCACTTGTTACTTCCTTATCAATGGTTATAGCAGGAACTACACCTGCGAATCCAGGATCCGTGAAGATTTTAGGATTGCCTTTCAGTATGGCTACGTTTACAAAGATGAGTTTCTTCACGGGCAAGAAGGAGATCCAAAGGTCTGCAACTGCCCTAGGATATGTTGCCCACGTATGTTCCTTTCTCTTTGCTCGATACCAACATTAAAATATACGTTGAACTTGTTTGCTCGGCCTTAAATCTTCTCGGGGGTTTTTTCATTTGTGAGCATAAACTGATGATGCAAGGCAAGAGCAGCATCTCAATTGAATTCATATAGAAGATCTTTAATCTCATTCATGGCTTCCTTTCTGTGTTTTGCAGGCAGTGTCACTAATAGCATCTTACTTAACAGTTCCACTTCGATATCCTTTGCGGCTGAGTGGTTCCAGATCATATATCCAGGACTACGCACCTTATATCGAGCCTTCATCATCTGACATCTCTCCAATTGCGACGCTTTTCCAAAACGAAAAAATCGTGGAGTTCCCTCTGTTTCCGGATGGTCAGGATACAACCCGAGCTGCCTACGCCGTGTTTTTGTTGAATAAGGTTAGTTCGATTGCATTAGTAGAGGAATATGATATACCCTTTGTGTGGAAATCATTGAAGATTTGAATGTGTATATTCTTTCTTTCTCCACACGGATCATTATTGCAGAACATTGAGCAGCTGCTGAATTACGTGGGTGCGAGTAGTTTAGGGCCTCGTCAAGTGCTTTCAAACCTAAAGGAACTAATCCGAATCACCCAATCTCCACAGTTTCTACATTCCTAGATAATCTAACACTCTTCATTATTTACCCCTCTACTACTTTTTTCCTTCAATTCACAGTTTTTTTTTTCATTATTGTTCCTAATTTTTGCAGCATCTTTTGAAGCCTGCAGGTAAATTTTTATTTTTCCTAATTGAAAATGTGTTCTGCAATAACTTGTTGTGAATTTCTCCAGTGGGGTCTTAAGTGTTTTTTATTTACTATTAAAAAAAGTATGAGTGTGTGAGGGGGGAGAGTGTACTTGGATGGTGTCAGTATCAGTGTGTCAGTGTCAGATATGATGAGAGGTAATTTGGGTCAAAGTCACGCATTTGTTATGTATTAAATTCATGAACAAAAAGCAAGCGAAGGGCAATTTTGTAAAAAAAGACCACTCTACTACTCTACAAAATCAAAGTCATGCAATGTTTATGTATTTTATACTGGTAAAAGTACACCCTTTGGTTCTGTTGTGTTGTTGTTGTTCATTTAATTTGGGTGAAGAGAGAGAGAGAGAGAGAGAGAGAAAAATCATCTTCCTCCTCAAAAAACAATGGTAAGCTCCTGTAGTCATGCATCTGCACCAAAGAGACCAAGGCCTTCTGAATCTGAACTCAAAGTCACTCTCAAGATCAAGAGTCAGGTCTCTCTCTCTCTCTCTCTCTCTCTCTCTCTCTCTCTCTTCTCTCTCTTCTCTCTCTCTCTCTCTCTCTCTCTCTCTCTCTCTCTCTCTCTCTCTCTCTCTCTCTCTCTCTCTCTCTCTTCTCTCTCTGTGCTTTTGTATTTTGGAATAATGAGAAAGGGGAATGTGGGCAGGACGGGAACGAGGGAGCGTACAAGGTGGGATTGCATGTGCCATTGAAGAAACTCTTCATGTTTTACTGTTCCAAGAAGAATTTGGATCTCAGGACTGTCAGATTTGTCTATAACAGCTTCTTGCTCAACCCTAAGCACACTCCTGCTAAGGTCTCTCTCTCTCTCTCTACACATTTTATGTTAATTTTTTATTATTATTATATGCTAAAAACTTCTATTTATTCGTTTTCATTCACATGTTTAAGCTGATGATGGAAAACGATGATCAAATCGATGCCTTCATGGAACAGCCTGGTGGTGGTTTTTACCACCCTTCTACTTGAAAGATTAAAAAAAAAAGAAACGTTCTTTTTTAGGCATTTTTTTTTTGCTATTTCGGATATTATTATTTAATGATTTAATGAATTGTTTGTGTGGCTTAATCAAGAGAATTTAATTTATGACTGGAAATCCATGCTTTTTTAAACAAAATATTAATTTCTTCTTTTCTGTATGAAGTTTAAGGACGCAAAATTTCCAGACAATGTGTTCTGGTGATACAAATTTTCATAACTACAATTACATGTCAACAAAAATTCCTCTGTAAAAATTAAAATTTTTTAAAAAGAAAACAAAAAACTCACCTCATTATGTCTCTGTGTGTGGGTAAATCTTGCTTGATGTTCTGTTTCTTCTTCTTTCTTTGTTTTTTTTTTGTTTCAACAGCACAAAGCTGTGTTCTCTTTCTGTAATGGTAACAAAAAAAATTGAAGTTACCGGTAGGGACGGTGGTAATGGTCACCGGATTGTTCCTTAGGGACGGTGGTAATGGTCACCGGATTGTTCATCAGATTCTTTGGTAGAATAAGATATAAGCCTCGCTGCGTAAAACTCCTTCCAACGAAACCTGTCCAACGTATGAATCGCTTACATTATACCAAGCTTGTAAGTCTCTTTCATTACTCTCTATTTCCGAGTTCCTTTTCGCCTTCTCGCCTCCTCCTCTCACATACGCAACGTAATGTCCACCTCTCATTGTGCCCGAATGCTCCACCACCCCAGCAAGCCTGTAGATAGTCTTCTCTTCTCCCTTGCACCTGCCAGGAGAAAAAGGAGTCAGATTTGGTTCGTTTATGACTGCAATTTATGTAGCTTAATCCTGTTGAATAGTGTCAGTTTGTTGAATTATCGACACCGCGGCTCATCCTGTTATGATTCACAAGCCAAATAGAAAACGCCGTATGGGTTGAAATAGACTCTAATGCGGGTTTATAAGGACTCTTAGAATCTATTTAGGAGGTTCTTATCACATACATCATCAGAAAAGATCAAATCTTCTTAATCGACTTACGGGATATAGTCGCGGTACATGATATGCAGACAACGCGAATTGCCTAAAGCATACTTAGATGCAGTATCCAAATAATGAACCTTAAGGATTTTGCAATATCTTATGGTTGAACTCTACAATGTATCTATATAGATTATAATGCAAGTCTTTCGCTATGTAGGAATGAACATTTTCTACACGGAACAGTTAAAAATGATGAAAAGCTTTCTAATGATCTCATGGTAAGGCATTACCAGTTAGAGATCAGGTAACTATAATATGCAAGTCTCAGAATAGCTCAGAGTGAAAGGCCGCTACGTAAAAGAAATGGTTATTTTAGATATTGAAGGTACAGGGTAGGTAATTCATACCTGGTGGTATCCATATATGGTTGAAGATCAAGATACTCTTTGAAGGCAACATGGCCACTCAACTTACTTAACCGACCACGAGCATCTTGGCTGAACCTCTTCAGATGAACGGTCAAGATCGGCGGGACCTCACTTATTAGCACCCTCTTAGTTGCATCCCTCTTTACAATCAATATATCGGAGTCAACATCCTCACTTCCTTCAGATTCACTGTCATCTGCTGATGGAGAATCAATCACTGCTCTTCCAAAGATGGAGTTTTGACTCGAGTTATGATCCTGAACCCTACAGGAAGCACCTGATGATTCCGAGCTAAGCGCGGTTCTATGGCCATTGTCAACATCTACACAGCTCTGATTTGATGGGTTGTCTTCCTTGTCATGAGAAGCCAAGCTGGTGGAGTTCTCATCGATCTCTCCATTTTCAAGGTTCCTCATCCTTGATGCATTTTTAGTTTTCTTCTTTTCTCTCAAGCGTTGGAGCTTTAGGTTCCTCGAACAGTTTTCACAATGCCAAGCATTGTCCTCTGACAAAATCTCGGGCTTTGTAAAATGCGACAAACACCTCTCTACAGACACTGATGAATCAGAATCATCAATCTCTTCTGGATCAGAGTCACAGCTAACAGCCATAAAACCAGCTTCAGAAACTTCATTCTTGGTTGGAGGTCCATAAACGGTTCCTTCAGAAGTCTCAGGCTCATCAAATAAGCTGCCAAAGCCATCAAAACTTATGTCATGCTCTTGACCACTGCTCACAAATGATGAGGAAGCGTCGGCTTCTGCCACTGTTTTGTCAGCACTGGAAATTTCTTCTTTATATGGCAGATATAGAACTTGAGAATTTGAAACCAACAACGGAAGTTCTTCATCATCCCAAGGATTCACAGATGAACTCTGCGTTAAACTAGAATCACCACCAAAATTACTGGCTCGGTCAATCTCAGCAGACATCTCGCTTGCGAATGTGTTTTCATTTGACTCTGTAGCCTGTTCATCCTCATCCTGTGCGGTTCCAGGTTTTACGTCTCCAACTTGAGAGGTCCGATCACTTGATGAATCAAAAGGGATCTCTGAACCTGGGACACTTCCATTGGCTGATGCTGTCTGGAGACTATCTTTATCATGACCTTGCAGATCTACACCTGTCTCGTCTTGTGTACTTTCTGGTTCAACAAAATCCAACCAAAAACTATCAAATTCAGTGTTTGTCGCAATCACAGAGGACTGCACATTCTCCGGGGCTATTCCTGAAGGAGTCTGTAAAACTGAACCATTTTCAGTGGATCCAGAAGCTGGAGCACTGGTAGAGGAGGCACTCGATTCATTTGCAGTAATCCTACATTTTCCTGTGGAATTACTATCTAGTTTTTCTGATGCAGCATTAGCTGGAACAGATTCTGAATCTTTGCTGACTTTTGCCCGAGTTTTGGGAACCCGTTTTGGTGGAAGCTTAGTTTTCTTTACCCGAGAAACCGTTTGCTGCTTCTTAGGAGGGGGTTTCTTGGTTGGAACGGGTAATGAGAGATCCAAAAAGGGTTCATACACTTTTGAGGAGTGCCCACATTCAATACAAGAAACAGTGCTTGAAATTTTGCCACCAAATACAGTATCTATAAGAGTGGGTTTCATGTGTGTCGAATCACCATCAGCATCTGCAGCACAAAGTTTCTTCCTCAAGCTTGATTCCTCGGTGCTCAATCCATCAAGCAAGCACCGGAGCAACTCATGGCTATCATGCTGCTCATATCCCCTAAATTGAGGAGACTTTGAACAGACAGACCCGAAAAAGGCTCTTGGGTTTATCACACTCTTCAAACCCGCCTCAGGTTTTGTTTCGGCAAATAGTTTCTTCAAGGAAGATACGAGAGGTCCTCCACCAGATGCATCCTCATTCAAGAAGCGTTCACGTAACTGATCCAGAGACAGAAGATTTTGCATTACAGAATTGAAAAAACATGTATTCCCAAGGTTAACCAAACCCCGTACAACATAACCATCTCTTGCTTCTACACCATTAGATACTGCTCCTTCTGATTTAATCTCACTAGTAATACTGCCATTTTCTGAACACAAACCTTCAGTATCAGTTCCACCCAGGGAATTCAACGGCCGTTCTTTAATCAACTTTACGACATCCATTAGCACATCTTTCTTCTCACCATTCACTTCATTTTCAACAGGAAGTAACGAATGACACGGGAAACACCATCTTAACTGAGGATTTTCCCATTGCATTACTAACCTATGACGTGTCAATCGGATATGTCGAACAACATGACTCTGAGCTCCAGTTGGTAAACCAACACCACCACAAGAATAATGACCGCATTCCAAACACACCCAAATAGTTTTATTGTCAAATTTTGGGTCTGAAGAAGAAACCCCTTTCTTCCCCCTGTTTTCTTTCCCTTTACTTCCTCTCCTCTCGTGCACCCCTTCCTTGCATTCTCCACATTTTATACTCCCTGAAGACTTAATCTTGTCCAACACCGTATCCAATTTAACACCCTTACCAAAATGAACACAGGACTGTTTCTCCTTAACTGCTACAACAGCATCCTCAGTTGTCTCCCCACCTTGACTAGGTTGCTTAGAAACATGCTTGGAGGGCGTAGCAGAACGCTTCTCCCTTGGAGGAGTTCGGGCCTTCTTCTTTGCTTTCTTCCCCATAAATTACTATACCAGAAAGAATAACAATCAAAACTAGATAAAAGGAGACTAATTAAGAACCATTATGAACAAATGTGAAATAGAACAAATAAACTACACACACATGCATCAAGGATATAGACACCGATTACATGTCCACACATCTGAGATTCAATGAATAGATAAAAAACTAGAAATGAGGAAAATAGGTCATAACATCAGATGCTTATATAAGTCAAACTCCAGCTTCTAAATTTCAATTAAAGTGAAAAAATAGACCCCGCCCATAGAAATTCAATACTTCATTATGAAAAAACCAATTAAAATCTCCAGGATTATAAGAACCACATATCAAATTTCCGACATGTATTATACCTATGCGCAAAAAAGAAAAATCCAGAACTCAAAGAACTAGAAAAATCCAGACTTCTGGACAACCAGTACGAATATTAATATATTCAAATCGAATCCAAAATACGAAGTAATAACTATTGATATCACTATGTTGCAATCGGATAAACAGCCAACTAAAGAAATAATCCAACAACTATCCAGATTTACCCAAAAATCCGTAAGAGGCGAACCAGAGGTTGCTGAGAGAATGTTCACATAGGAATAATTGAAGAAGAATCGATGCTTAAAGTTTAGGATCTAACATAATTTAGGGTTTATAGAGATAGCGGAATAGGGTTTGGCACTACTTCACCGCCGCCACCATCGCCGTCGCGAGGAGACAGAGAGACGATGTTAGTATGTGAGGAATCAGTGTGTTCTTCTGCTCGGAGAGAGAGAAACCAAGAAATTTATAAATAATTGAAATGTAAAATTCATTGCTTAAAAACAAAGAATTAAGTTTAATGAATTTGCACTGATGATTAATTAGATAACTTAATTTTATTATTATTATTATTATACGATGAAATGCATTTTAATTTATAAGAAAAGTACGAGGTTGGTAGAAAATTAATTCAGAATTCTTAATTTTTAAATAGAAAAATAATAAATTTTAACAACCTAAGTATTTCTACCTTATGTCTTCCATTTTTGTTATAGTATTCATCACTTTAACAACAAATAAATAAAAAATTAATAAATTAATCACATAACAATTTGTAAATTGTAACAACACTTTTTCAATAATTCTTAATTATTTATGTTTATATTATATCATGCAAGTTGATGGGCCTGGTCATGTTTCCTATAATTTGGGCCATATAATGGCCCAGTAAATTTCTCACGTGTATGATACAAATAAATAACATTTATATATACACAAAATATATAAATATTTATGTGATACCACTAATGCTTTGTTCATATTAGGTGAAGTGGAAAACTGCCTACAGTTTCGTAATTATATATGCATTTCGTACTATAAAACTTGGAAAAAAATACAAAAATGTTTATTTTTTAAATGACATGTAATAAAATAAACAAATAAATGTAAATTTAAGCAGGAAACTGCATAAGTTTTTTTTTTGGAAAATGAAAGTTGTTAACAGTTACGATGTCGTCGGCGACAAGAGGGATCTCCTTCTCCAATGGAGTAAATGATCATCCTAATCGACCAAACTACAACACTCTTGTTGTCTGAAGAGATTAGATACCTTGTGGCAGAAGAAAACTAAACAACGAGGGTGAAACATTGGCTGAAAATACATATCTTGTACCAGAAGTAATCTAGCTGCAACTACTCTGTATTTACCTTTTTTCGGACAGGCCAATTTTTAAAAATATATTTCAATTCTATTTTTCTCTAAAAATATTTTCAATTTTATTTTTATAATATTGATATGTCTGAATTGTTCCTATGATCCAAACGTTCTATAAGATTCAAATGATACGTACAACCATGCGATCCTTGTTATCCATGCTAACACTTGTGACCCATACGAGTCTTACGACCCAAACGTCGCTCGAAAATCGCTGAAAAATCATTGAAAATCGTTCGAAAAAGGTTGAAAATTATTGGAAACTGTTAAAAAATAGTTGAAAATCGTTGGAAATCGCCGAAAATTACTTTTAACTTCAAAATCGTCTATCATTCATTTCTTTAAATTTTGAAATAAGTTTCGTTCTACGTGTTTCACTGACAAAATACAAAAAATATATATCTTTTATCTATTTTTTTCATTAAGTTTACGGGTTTATACACAAAGTCTTGAAACACTATGCTTGATACTCTACCCATTTGGACAAAAAAAACTAAGCTTTTATTCTGCGGCCATTGATTCTTCCGGTTTCGCCACAGAGACTGCTTCCGCTGAATCCTAGGCGTCGTCCTTAGGGTTCATACCTGACTCTGCCTCCAATTCAGCACCACATTCACCGTTTTGATCTGAACTACCCATTGAGTCACCTTCTTCTCCAGCTTCATCTATCATGGCTTCAGCTTCAGCCATTTCTACATTTTTCTCAGGAAATCTCTGTTGCAGTGATACACCATTGCTTATGACCTGACCCATCTTGAGCTTCTCTCTGTACTCCACCATTTCTGCTCTGTATCGTTCTTTATCCTCCATAGCCATTCCTTGGTAAACCTAATAAAGACAGCATTTTGCAGCAGAATGTCAAAAGAAGGACCCTATATATACAGCTAAGTTGTATATACATATATCCAAATTATGATATAAGAATGTTGATGATGAGCCCTGAATCATCATCATCAACATCGTGATGTAGAAATCAGGCAAAAGAACTAAACTTTGTTCATCTAATACCCATTACAACATGACCCATAAAACCTAAAAGATTGAAAGAAGAGAATTATACCGATTTTTCATGATCCTTCAACTTGTTCCAAAGCTCACCAATCATTTTACTGATCTCCCTGTCCTTACCAGGGTGAAGCGGCTTGAGCCTTGCGTGTTGCTCTGCAAAAAAGAAATTATAGCCACTTCTGTTGGGTTTAGGGTGAGATGGATCTCGTCTCTTTATCTCCCATTTCTTTCTTCTCCTACGCCGTTTTGATCCTGAAGGCACCTGAGAATTAGCATTAATGGAAATCCAGTTATCTGGGGAAACACCATGAACATTGTTCTTTGGAATCTGATAAAGAACTCCTTTGAGTTTCTCTGATCCGATTGTGACTGAAATAAGATAACCACTCTCAAACTTTCCATCAATGACTCCATTCACATGGGAACCAGTAGAAGATGCTGCAACAGATGAAAGAAAAAAAGAAGAAGAAAAAGATCATGATCACTAATATTACCACAGAAAAAAAATGCACAAACATGGATTTTCCAGGAAAGATTCTGAATTTTCATGTTTTGGGTATTCCATATCAATCAGAAACATGGATTTGCAGAATAATTCAGACACATTACCAGTATCAATCCTCGGTTGAACTTGTACAGATTGTTGAGGTTTGAAGAAATAGATCTGTGCATAACAATGAAGCAACGAGTAATAGTATTTTCGCAAAACAAAAGATGCATTTGTTGCTGTTGGTGGAAAACTAAATGTAGCAGTAACTTCACTCCATCTTTTTTCATTAATTATCTGAAAATTCAACGAAATGTAAACAAAATCAATCATTTTCCAATACATATAAACGAGACGTATATACAATTGTGAGACTTGATGAACATTTACCTTTTCAATTCCACCACGAGAAGTTACCTCGACAAATAGCTTATGTAAATCTAATTCCTTTCCCCCTACAATGGGTATCCTGCAGCCAATGCAGTAATGTAAACAATAAGATGAATATGGTACAATGGATTAAAGGTGGTTTCTTTACATATTGGTTAAAAAAAAGATAAGATTTTGATAAGATATTTCACTATTTCAAGCTTATCATGGACTTTAAGGATTCCAATATGGGATTGAAGCAAAATAAGTAACAAGGGAGGTAGAAAAAAGCTTACATGAACTTAGTACCCATCATAAAGTGTAACCTTTCCAAGGTAGCCATGAATAGTTTCTGACTGCCCACAACATCCTCGTACCTTGCCAGAGGGTAAGGGTATGTTGGGTCATTGTGGGTCATTGCTACTGCATACTGTTTACCATAAGATCTTGATGCCATTATCAAATAATCTCTTTAATTCCTGCAAACCCATAAAAACAATTTAGGCTTTTACTCTCATTGTATTTGTACCTATTCAGCAATCACTTTCTCTTCATTAAATGAACAACGGACAGAGAATTAAGGTCTACATGTTTTACTCTTTGAGTAGGAATGAATATGAACATAAATTAAACAAATTATACTTTGGCTTCATCATTAATTCTCTATCTAAGATGAGTATTTTCATGTAATCTACGCTTTTCTGTTCATTTCAGATTCCGGGAAAATTTGAGCTACTACTAAAACAAGAGCCTGTAATTCTAAAAAACACAAAAAATCAAAAGGAAAAAAATAAAATAATCTCAAATACTAGTTCAAAGAGTTTAAAATTGTCTAAAACCATATATATGACCAAGATTTATGTTTTTAATCGATATATTCAAATTAGAACGAATTTAATTGACTCTGATACCGTATTAAATATGATTGTGGTCCAACTAATCCCAACAACTAATTCAAAAGTTTAAGTTTATCCAATATATATGACCAAAATTCATATTTTTAAATAATATGGAACAATATATCACAATACAATCTACATCACAACATAATCTAACACCGTAGGGGGAAAAAACACACAAAAGCAACAAGATCAATGACTAACAATAAGAAGCTGAAAGAGAAATCAAAAACCCTAAAAGGGAAATAATAAAGACTATGAAGAATAGTTGTAATGACCATGAATTCTTCTCCTTCTTTGCTTATTCCAGACAACTAATGTCAGATACTATCACTGTAAAAAGACTTATGCCAGAAAGCAGACACTCTTTTCTCTCTCTCAGAAAGGAAGGAGATATTTTTGCTGATACACATCTATATATATATATATATAAATACGTATATCTAGAGGACTGTGACAGACTTTTGCGTGAGAATCTATGAAGGCAAAGCTGAAAATCCAAAAACCGGCATATTAACAAATACAGTACAGACAGAAATTGGATTTAATGCCCAACAACTTCCCCAGGAACCCATTAATTCCCTGTTTTATCTGGCAAAATAAAGAACAAATCTTCCATAGATGTATACCCATAATAACCCAGATGAAAAAGGAACAAAATTTAATAATAATTATTATAATATAAAAGTCATGAATAAAACAGAAATTCCTCACCTTTGCGTAATGACCCAATAACCATTTAACCTTGAAATTTCATAAAAATCTAAACTTTACTTTTTTTTGTCCTTTACTTTAATGGTGAAGCATATAGAATATGATGGCAATATGTAAAAGATTTACGTGTATATCAATATATATATATGGGTAAATATGGAACTGTACGGATTTGATGTTTCCTGAGGTGTAAAAGAAACCCCGATGAAGCAATAATAGAGCGGAAAACTAGGCTATAAAATAGGTCTAAATATTAAAAACTTGCCATCATTATATGCCAAAAAATTATATCAAATTTATGGAATTAAATAAATTTTCTATTTTATTTAAAAGTTAGATCAGTTAAAAATTAGACACACAAAATTAATTTTTGTAAATAAATATGTGATTTTTAGATAAATATATTTATTATGAGTTTTATTCAAATCTATATTGATGTCTAATATTTATATGATTGACAAAAAATAAAATGGATTGCAAAAAAAAAATAATAAAATTATTTGGTAAGTGGTTGAAAATCCCGAAATTTCTAAACAAGCAAGAGAATATAAAAAAGTTTGGAGATATTATGATTTTTTATGATTTATATAAATTATTTGGCATGTTACTATTTTAGGTCATAACATTGATTTATATAAGACAATTATATGTAAATGTAATTTCTAAATATTTAAATGCGCAAAAAAATTTCAAATATCCAACAAATTTCGACATTCATGATTCAAAATTTATTCAGATTAAAAATACAATTTGAAATATTTATTGTATACAATAATAACATTCAACAAATAAGTATCAAGGAGTGAGATATGAATTGATTGCCGTAACGTACGAACGTCAATTTTTTCCTTTATTTTTTAATAATGGATAGTGAATACACTCACTTGCTTTTTTTTTTATTGGGAATAAATAATCTGAAAACTAAAATAAATTGTATCTTTATATGATAAATTAATATATCATATTTAGTATGTATGCATAACGATTTAATTTAAAGTGAAACAAATTTCAAAAAATACAGAGATATCACAAATGTTTCAGGGTTAATATTCCAAAAATCAATACAATATATAAATATATATTGTATTGATTTCTGGAATATTAAAATTGTATTATTGGACGAGGATATAAAAATGATTAAAATTTTAAAGAATTTTGTGATGACAAAACTATATATACAGTGCGTTCCATTTATATTATGGTTAAAATGTTTTATTTATATTTCCAAAATATTGGATTGAATATGAACATTAATAAAAGCCAAAACGAAAATTATATATATATGATTAATTTATATATATAATTAATCATATAAATTAATCCGTCATAAACGGAATTTTTTATGGGTGTATAAGCATTTGTGGGACGCGGCGTAACACCAACGCGTATTGGAAGAAGGCAGGTGCCGTACGTATGTACCGTACACGCCGACGTAATCTCAAATATCGTTGGAGTCGCATCACGTGCGAAAGCATACTCCTCTCCTTTAGTTAAGACAAATGGGCCTTTTTTCAAAAGCCCAATTAGGGTCCATTTCTTGTAGAGGCTTAGTAGAGCCCATTTGAAGTACAACTTCAAAAAATACACTTAAAATTTTATTTTTATTTCAAATTTATCATTTTTACAGCAAATTAAATTTTTTTTATAATATTGATATTTCTAAATTATCTTGATGATTTAGTGCGACCCAATGCGATCCAGTGCAATCTAATATGATTTAGTGTAATTTAGTGCAATTCAGTACGATCCAGTGCGATCTAGTGCGACCCAAACGATCTAGTGCGACACAGTGCGATCCAAATGATCCAGTGCGATACAGTGCGATCCAAATGACCCAGTGTGACACAGCGCGACCCAAACGATCCATATTACCCATGAGACCCTCTTAGTGCCACCCAGTGCGATCTAAACGACCCATATGACCCATGAGTCCCTCCCAGTGCGATCCATATGACCCATGAGACCTTCGAAAATCGCTTGAAATCACTAAAAATCACTGAATAATCGCTCAAAATCGTTAGAAAATTGCTAAAAATCGTTGAAAATCAAACCAAATCGTTGGAAATCGCTCAAAAATTGCTGAAATTGTTGGAAATCACTTAAACATGTCTGAAAATTGCTCTCAACCTTGAAATTGTCTCTCGCTCCTCCTCCTAATTTTGAAAAATGTTTCATTTTACTAACAAAAATGTCAAACCGTATGTGTTTTCACTAACAAATATAAATACACGTATATATTTTCTCCAATATTTGTTAGTGAAGAAATGTTATTTTAGTTCTTCACGAATGATTAGAATTTCACTGTGATCGATTAAATTGACAAATTTTATGTTTATAAAGTTAAAATATATTATCTTATTATTTTTAAAATAATTTTCAGAATTTCTATGCAAAATAACATGTCTTTTAATACTTAACTAACAAATGGATGTTTTGGTAAAAATTAAATAATAAATCTTGAACGAGGTCGAAATCTAAAATATAATAGATTAAAACAATATATTCTATAGCTAAATCCATTGTTTATAAATTATATATAACAATTGAAATTAATACAACACATACCTAAAATACAGAATTTGTTGTTCATATAATCGTTAGGTTTGTAAAATTGAATTAAAAATGTAAAAAAAAATACAAAACTAAATAATTTTAAAATCAGACATATATTGAATTTGACGTAGGAGTCCCCATGTGTCAAACCAACAAATCCAATTTTTGGAAGATAAAAGTACCAAATGTTAGACTTTTTGTACGATCATATTTGGGTTAGGTTTGTGACCTAATCAGATTCTCATGTATGTATCTATTTGTTATTTATTTAACATATTGTACTTTTAACATTTGAGACGCTAGATATTAGAGACTTTCACATAATATATTTCCATGGATTGAAAAATAATACCTGAAAAATATAAACCAATATGTTTTAGTGAATCTTAGATGTGTTAATTCAAGCAGTGAATGAAAAATATAAATTAATGTTTATTTTAGTATGATATGTTTATATTAATCAAATTTCAATTAGAAAAAGATTCGTACTATAATATATATATATATATTATTTAAAAAACCATGAACACCTCATATGATAAAGGAGTGATGAATTCCAATGGATTTATAAAGCTTTCTTTCGCTAAAAGGTCTATTTATAATATTTCGTCATGTTTAATTGAACATTTTCATGTTAAAATATGTTGTAATATAATATATTTTTTTTCAAATTGATAACAGAAACGATGTATTTATATTTATTCAAAATATACATGACATGAAATGAGATATTGTATGTAAATAAAATCTAAATATTTGAAAATTATATTTGGATTTATAAATAGCATAGTGTGGAAATAAGTCAATATAAATTGACTTTTTATTTTTATTTTTATTTTGTCATTATAAACTTATCAATTTTCAATGGGTCCAATGGAATTATGATAAGGTTTAATTAGCTTAGTGAGTATTGGTTGCAACAATTATACTATCATTTTCATGAGTGATGAAAATGAAACCCAATGAAAATGAAACTTATAAAAACATTTAAAAGGTAGGCCAACTACATCATCCAACCTCTAACAATATGGATTTATTGTGCGTTGGTAAGGAAAAAATTACAAAAAATAACTCAAGATATTTAGATATTCTTTAGGATTACACTCATCTTATAGACTATGCAGTATACAATATTAATATGAATTGGTCATTAATTATTATTATTTTTATTTTCAAAATATATATTCAGTGACATTAACCAAACATATGTACATTTTAAAATGAAAATACTTCATATATATATATATACATATTTAATCGACTATTTGACGATCCAATTTTATCTGTTCTCAAGTTTAACGATCGATTAAATAACGATTAATAAATATAAATTTTTTATAATTTTTATTAAAATAATGTTATTTTTATATTTAAAAAATATAACATTAAATTAGATTTGAAATACATATATTTGATTAATATATAGACTTTATAGCTATTAAAAATTGATATTAACAATTAAACAAAATTAAAACAAAAAAATCTATATTTGGACTAACTATTTATTAATATGTCTAGACGGTTGATTTTCGTCAATCGTCCAATTCCTTTTTAAAACACTGATTCAATTAATGATGCGTATATATACAACTACACTTCTTAATCACTGTATATATATATATATGTTTCAAGATTCAAAACTCTATCGTTCAAATAACATATTTTCGTAACCTAAAAATCAGTTTCTGTTATTTATAATCTTTAATAAATCTATATATATATATATATTATATAAAGAGTCAAAACTTTTTAGCAACCTTGCCTTAAAGCATTTATAGCATTTATAACGTCAATTAATTTCCATGCTTTCCCCAATATTTCAATCAATAAAAAAAGCATTTCCAACTGTACAACAATGGACTTATGTGACAATTATTGTTTTATTTGTTAAAAGATTATTTTACTTTGATATAAAATCTTATAATTATTAAATTTGTTAATAATATATACATAAGTATAAATTTATTATTAAAAATATCAGTTTAAAATTTAAATCAAATATCTATTTTATTATGTCCGAAAGATTGAATTAATAGGCAAAATCAATATTTTTAAAAAAGATACTTTATATTTAATTGTTTTATTAATTTATTTATTCACAGGAAAACTAACATACATGTTACACTAATGATCTACATGTGTGTGTGGACAATATTTTCAAGGTAACTCTCTGTCCGGACGTTAATCACGGCATTTGTATTGCGATTTTAATAACTTATATATAATAATTATTTGAAATTCAGAACAATTTTTAAAAATATTTAAAATAATTCTCATATCGAGATAAAATAAAAAAAACATTATATTATTAAAGTTTCAATAGTACACTTCTCTTTAAAAAATCATTTTAATTTTATTTTTATAATACTGATAACCAAATATTTTTCTTGTCATTTTTACGACTCAAAAGATTTTAACGATTTAAACGGTCGTTTGTTATTTTAGCGATTTGAACGATTTTTATGACTCAAGCGATATTTATGATCAGGGGTCTGAAGTGATCCTTGCGATCTTTGCGATCCACTAAATCTTTTGAGTCAAATAGGATCATAAGTCTCAAACGATTTATTGAAACTCTTAACCCTTGCGACTTTTGACATTCTTCGACTCAACTTTAAAATTGTCTCTCGCTCCCTATTCTCGAGTTCAAAATCGTCTATCGTTATTTGCTCTCAACGTTGAAATAAATTTCATTTTGAAAAAAATTTAAATCGTGTATGTTTTCAAATAAAAAAAAAGATACATTCATTTCTCAATTTTTTTATTCTAATTCTTAGATTCGAGGACATGCGTAAAACAAAGAAATTTTAGAACGACATCTTGATATTTTCCCATACAATCACACGATTTTAATAAAGACAAAATTGGAAAATTGATTAGTATTTAGAAAATATTTTTTTGTTTGTAATTCAATAATTATTTTTCGAATAAAACTCTTTACATGAGTTATCGAATAAGTTTTTAAATCGGTTGAGATCTAGTTTTTCAAAATTTATGAATAGTAAAATATATATTATTTTATAAATTTCACAACTATACAGATATATAGTTATTAGAGGATATATCATAAATGTTTAGTATTTTCTTTATTATATTTATTTAGTATAGTATATTTTCCATAATTTAATATAAATAATTAAATATGTATATTATAAATATAATTTAGATTTGTTAAATAAATCAAATAAATATTTATATTTTAAAATTGATATTAACAATAATATTCATATCTATTAGAAAGACAAAATGAGTAATTGATCAAGCTTTTTATCTTACATACATGTTTTTATTTTGTCATCTTATAAAAATTATTGATGAAGATGCACATCTTGTTAATACAATCCTTTATATTTTACTCTAATTCAAATTTTTATTAATATAAATATTTTTTAAGTAAAAAAGTCAGGCATTTGTTAAAATATATTTTTAATCCTCAATTCATTGGTTGATACTTTTTTATAAATACAATAATATATGTGTGTGTGTGTTTTTCTTAAAGAACTTGTGTGTAGGTCTTATCCTTGCTTTCAATTTCAAACATTGCTTTATACAAATTGTTTACCATTGAAAGAACATGTCATCGACATTAAATTCCTTGTGTCTTATATCATAATTTGGAAAATAACAAAAAATGAGAGAAAACGTAAATGGTGGGATGATTTGATTGATTAATTGAATTATTGGAGTTAATCAAAATACTAATAATGTTTTCCACTTATTTATTTTCATATTTCCATTATAATCTAAACATCCTTTGATGCCCTGTCCTGTCCATCTATTTCATTTATTCACAGGCTTAATTGTAACCCTAGCTTAATTATTTTCATGAAAAATGTCTATTATTTTGTTTTAAAAGAATAAAAAATAATATAATTGATTATTGTAAATTGTTCAACTAAAAATGTCAAAATACATTCAGATTCTAATTTGTCCTAGGCTGAGTTGTACATGTTACACGCGCTTTGTATATCTCCAAATTATGACTACTACAAGACAAATATGAAATCCAATCACATTTCTAAAATTAAACCATCATTCTTTTCAAAAAACACCTCTTTATGTATATAATCTAGAACCAGTAGATTTTTCAATAAATAAAAACCGTTTATATGAAAAAATATTATTGAAATTAAAATATAAAAAAGTGTGGGTTGGAAATTCAACCATATGACACCTAATCTCGTTGAATTTAATGTTCCCCTCATTCAAATATAAAAAAGACGCACCACATATGGATATGATCATATTGTATAAATCCTTGCCCGAAAAATATTATTAAAATATTTTTCACATATGTTATTATGGCGGTGGACCGTCGTCTCTGTTTCGTCTTGCCGGCGGTATCCTGCGAGCTAAGGCCTTTGTACACTATTGAGAAGAAGCGTCGGGTTTCTCGGGGTTGTGGACGTCAAGTTCTTGGCTTGATCGGAGATTTATTCCGGCGATTACAAAAGTCGAAATGGGCGACTTTGGATTTCTGCAACCATGAGGCCAAAGACTCTGTTTCACGAGACACGAAACCCTTTTCCGACATGGAAGGTGTTCAGATTTCCGGAAAGATCGGCTGCGAAAATCCGAGAATCTTTGGATACTCCGAGCTTTACATCGGATCGAATGGTTTCAGTGACGACCAGATCCTCGGAAGCGGCGGATTCGGTCGGGTATATAAAGCAGTGTTGCCGAGCGATGGAACCACTGTGGCCGTGAAATGCTTGGCCGACAAGAAAGGTGAGCACTTTGAAAAGACTTTTGCGGCGGAGCTCGTTGCCGTCGCCCAGCTTCGGCATCGGAATCTCGTGAAACTGCGTGGTTGGTGCGTCCACGAGGACGAGTTGTTGCTCGTATACGATTACATGCCAAATCGGAGCTTGGATAGGGTACTTTTCAGGCGACCGGAGAACAACAATTCGGGAGTCGAACGACCGTTGGATTGGGATCGGAGGATGATAATCGTTCGTGGACTCGCCGCCGCGTTGTTTTACCTCCACGAGCAACTAGAGACGCAGATCATTCACCGTGACGTGAAGACGAGCAACGTGATGTTGGATTCTGAGTTCAATGCTCGATTGGGCGATTTCGGGTTGGCTCGGTGGCTCGAACACGAGATTGACTCCGAGCCGAGTTACGACACGTCCGCGTCCTTGTCGTCGTTCAGGAACTACCAGTTCCGAGTCGCAGAGTCTACTCGGATCGGTGGTACAATCGGTTATTTGCCACCGGAGAGCTTCCGGAAGAAAACCGTCGCCACCGCGAAAACTGACGTCTTTAGCTTCGGGATTGTGGTGCTCGAGGTGATATCCGGCAGACGCGCTGTCGACCTCACGTACCCAGATGACAAAATCGTTCTTCTTGATTGGGTTCGGAGATTATCCGATGATCGAAAAATTCTCGACGCCGGCGACTCCCGCTTGCCAGACGGAGCTTATTTTCTGTCCAACATGGAGAGATTGGTTCATATAGCTTTGCTCTGCACGTTGAATAACCCGCAATTACGACCCAACATGAAATGGGTCATCGGAGCACTTACCGGCGAAATCTCCGGCAGATTGCCGGCGTTACCTTCCTTTAAGAGTCACCCTCTTTACATCCCTCTATCTTCTTTGACGTCAACTATACAGACCACCACAACAATGACGACAACGTGCCCGACCTCCACAACGAGCTCCAACACGTCGGCAGAATCCATGCCGTTGTCGAATTATGTCACGGCCCTCGAAGATTCCATTTACCAGACGGCAGATCAGGGGCAAAACGGGTATTTTAGCAATAACAGCCACCTCACTGGGTCGTCCAAGTCGTTGGTCGTGGACACACCAAGGGAGATACCGTACAACGACATCGTTTTTGCGACGGATGATTTCTCGGACACACACCGCATCGCAGAGGTCGACTTTGGTACGGCCTATTACGGTTTACTTAACCGCGACCAACATATTCTTGTTAAACGACTCGGTATGACCAAATGTCCGGCGTTGGTAACTCGGTTCTCAACGGAGCTCATGAACCTAGGCCGGTTGCGCCACCGTAACCTCGTCCAGCTCCGGGGTTGGTGCACCGAACATGGAGAAATGCTCGTTGTGTACGATTATTCAGCCAATCGTATGTTAAGCCATCTTCTTTTCCATAACCGGAAACCTGGGATTCTAGGTCTGAGGTGGAAGAACCGGTACAACGTGATCAAATCACTTGCTTGTGCAATACGGTATCTCCACGAAGAATGGGACGAGCAAGTTGTGCACCGAAACATAACATCTTCTACAATACTTCTGGACAAGGACATGAACCCAAGGCTCGGGGGTTTCGCTTTGGCTGAGTTTATGGCAAGAAACGACCAAGCGCATCAAGCGGCTCAGAAGAAAAATAAAGGGTCTGTGAGAGGGATTTTCGGGTACATGGCTCCGGAGTACATGGAATCCGGCGAGGCAAAGACCACGGCGGACGTGTACAGTTTTGGAGTGGTGATATTAGAGATGGTTACGGGGCAACCGGCAGTGGATTTACGAAGAAAAAAAGAAGAAGCTATTTTGGTGTTGAGAATCCGGGAAATGGTAGGAACAAAGAAGACGCCATTGAAAGACCTCGTGGATGGTCATCTAAAAGAGGAGTACGACCAACGCGAGATGGCAAGACTGTTGCAATTAGGGCTAGTTTGTACGAGGACTGATCCGACATTGAGGCCTACAATGAGCCAAGTGGTGAACATTTTGGACGGGAACGATAAGTTTTTTGCAGAAGAAGGGAGACGTGAAGGTAGCGTGGATCGCAAGCAAATGTATGGCTCGTCCTTGTCGATGATCCGGGGAATGCAAGCTCTCGGGATTCATTGACTTAGTTAGTGCTAAGTAAGGTTTAGGACATTAGAGTAGAGACTATGTCGGTTTTCATTTGTTTACTTCTTTTGTACAAAAGAACCTCTTGTTTGTTTAATATATGGTGTTGTTTTTTTATATAAAAAATTATAGGGTCAATGTGAATTTTGTATAAATTGGTTCAAATTCAATTGATATAACATTTGCTATATTCAATTTGGTCATTTGAATTAACACATAGACATTAAATTCGTATGTCCTTTCGAACCAATTGGTACATATTCAAACAATTAACAAACCGGTTTTCGTCACAAACCGGATTTAACCAAATGGGGTCGAATTTACGGATTTTGCTGTGATTTTTTAACCAATGCAAGATTCGGACCAAATAAAAGAGCATCACTAAATTAAATTTAAAACAAGGTTTAGGTTCATCCAAACGATTTAGGTCCAATTCTAATAACTTAGATATTATTTGGATATATAATCTAAATGAATGATTAAAAACAAATAGATTGAAATGAATTAATTTGATAATTTTTAATCATTAGACTGAATTAAAATTTTTTATTTGAAAAATTAAATTACAAATGCATTTGTAAAACTAACAATGCACGAAAGGAGTTGTTACCCAGTCCGATTTGGGTTGATCATATCTAAAACCCTAAACCAATGAAGCAGCAGATCTTTGTGTTCCATTTCGAATGTTAACCAGATAGTCGGCGAGAAAGAGAGAGAAAGCAGCCATGGCCCTATTCCGATTTGCATCTTATCGGAAGCTGCGGTTGCGGCTTTGCAGCAGAGACGGAGAAGCAAGTGTCAATCCGTTCGAGCCGCCATGCTTTCGTTCACTTCGAGCTCTCTTCTCAACTCATAAGCTAGTGGCTGACGATCCAGTTCTTGTGAGTTTTGTCTCACTCTTATTCGCTTCTTGTTTACTGGGCTTTGATTTATGCCGAATTTGTGTGGATTCTGATCTGCCCGTCGATCTCCACGTCTCTGTCATTAGAAATTTTTTATGCGGTGATTGGAAAGAAACGATTTTCATGAATTTGTTGGAAACCTGAACATTTGGTCAATTTCAGTCATTGTTCAATGTGTTGAATTGGACGATAATATCAATCTAAATGACTGGTTGGTGCGAATTCCATATCAGATGTTTCCTTGATTCAGAGTTTATGTTAATTCTGGAAAATATTGTCGGATAAAATGGAACAGGTTCGGGATTTCATACACACAGCATTGTATGATGAAAAGCATGGATACTTCTCAGAACGATCACGGTCGGTGGGGGTGCTGGAGAGAAGCATCAAATTCAACCAGCTTGAAGGTGTAGTTTTAATCATTGTTTAAAGAAGTGTTAGCTTTTGCTCTGCCTTTGTATCTTCATGATCTGAGTAAGAACAATGTGAATACTGTTGGAAGGAAGATGATGGATCTTATGAAAATACGTAAAAGGAGATTCAGTTGTAGGTTAGGCGAGACTGACATGAAGATATGCTGTACAAAAAGGCATAACTTCTAAGATAGAAATCAAAAAGAAGAAAAACAAATCTAACGTCAGATAGATAATGAGCAACTCGTGAATCTTAGAATTGGAAGCTGAAGAGTTTGTCCGCGCAATAAGAGTTGGAATGCATCTTCAGAAAGATATGCTATGTTGATTCTTTGCCTATATATGTTCTTGTGCTGTTTATTGCAGCAGTAATATTCTCAGCAGTTGCTTTTTTTTTCATCTCTTTTTTCTTTCGTTTTTTTAATCAGCTGTGGAAGTTATTTGGCGATTGCTGATTATATAGATTTTTAGCAGAATGTTTAAATCTACTTAGTAAGTTTTTCCCTGCATTAGGCCGTAAAGCGTATATGAATCTCTTGGACAAAATCTACAAACAGAGTGACATTTCTTGGTTTACCCCAGTGGAGCTTTTCAAGGTGATCTGTCCTGAATATGTTCTTGGGATCTTATGGGAATTCCTAAACGTCCTCATTTTTATATTATCTATCTTCTCCTGTAGCCTTGGTATGCTCATGGGATTGCAGAAGCCATACTGAGAACCACAAATCTATCAGTTCCACTGAAGGTATGCTCTGTGATCTTTCGCATGGATGCTTTATGTGTTTTCGGGACCTTTTACATCGATATGAGAATAAATAGAACATGTAGTTTATATCTGATTTATGTAGGAGATAGGAAAGCCTTGGACAAGTAGAGTGATACTGTACTAAGTTATCTTTGCCACTTTACCTATCAGCCTATAAGAGAACATTTAGTGATACTGTATGCTTCATTTGTTTAGTTTGTTCATATTTGGAAACTTGCAAACAGAGGAAGCTAGATTTATCTTATGTGTTTAGTTTTGCTTTTTTCTTTTCACATGATTACTGGGTGGAAAGTCAGATGGCATCAGATTTTCGTTTCGAATCCTATGTGTTTTGCACAATTTGCTATTTTCTAAAGTTGGAGGACTCTCGTTACAGTTTGTGAGATTAGGTTGGCTCTGTCAATTGATGACACTTCAAACATTTATTCAGATATATGAAATTGGAGGTGGTTCAGGAACTTGTGCCAAGGGTATTTTGGATTACATAATGTTGAATGCTCCTGAAAGGATATACAACAACATGACATACACGTATGTATGTTCTTTTTCCTCTCGTTCAGAGCACTTGAGTTTTTTACTAACATGATGGCATGCAGTCCATCTTTGTGTGGATTTGCACCACAATAAATTTAAATGGGAACCATAACCCTCTTATTGGCGTGTTATTTGATGTATACAAGTTCTATAGAAATCAGTCCTTCATTGGCTGAGATTCAGAAAGAGACTGTTGCACAAGTTGGAAGTCATCTGTCAAAA
>CM071863.1:1673028-1700087 GCA_036759665.1 Gynandropsis gynandra | reverse complement strand
AACATCATACTTGGATGCATGTCCAAACCGTTCATGTAACGTTTTCTCAACGTAAGGTGTTAACTTTTGAGAATCATCACCGGTAGCTGCTTCCAACCTATACCTATTGAACCATTCCATTGTCTTTCCCAAACAAATATCTAAAAGCACTAGGATCGTAAATTTTTTTGACTTCTTCAATGTTGAGTTTATTGACTCGGCGCCATTAGTGGTTCATAAGTTGTACAGTTCCCTCTTAAATTTGCATCTTGCCCACTTAACGGGATCAAGTTCCTCTTTCTCCAAATACTTTGCAACATTAGGATACCTGGCCTTCAAATCATTCAATAGCACTTCAAATTCGTTCTCCGTGTATGCTGACGCACATCTGAAGAACATTTCCGCCACAGTATCACCCTTTGAAGTCTTTCTACCATGGCCTTTATTGACGTAGCTCTTTATATTTTGCGATATATACAGAGGTTCAAGGGTCACAAAGGGGTACAAGGGTCGCAGGGGTACGAGGGTCGCAGGGGTACGTGGGTCGCAAAGGGGTACGAGGGTCGCAGAGGTTCAAGGGTCGCAAAGGGTACAAGGGTCGCAAAGGGGTACAAGGGTCGCAGAGGTCACAAAAGACGCATAAGTCACAAATGTCATTTTTGTACATGGCCTTCAATTATTCAATAGCACTTCAAATTCGTTCTCCGTGTATGTTGCCGCACATTTGAAGAACATTTCCGCCACAGTATCACCCCTTTTCGTCTTTCTACCATGGCCTTTATTGACGTAGCTCTTTATATTTTGCGATATATGACGCGCACAAAAACCATGATCAGCTTCTTTATACACTTGTTTGACTGCTTTGATCAAGCTTTTATGGCGATCAGATATCACAACGACATCACGTCCGTCCGGTACCACCTGTTGCAATCTTGACATAAACCACGTCCATGATTCGTCCTTCTCTCTGTCGACTATTCCCCATGCAAGAGGATATTGGTGATGTTCACCATCTTGCGCGGTCGCCACAATCAATGCTCCCTTGTACACTCCTGTCAGAAATGTCGCATCCACGGCAACCACTTTACGCATGTATTTCCATCCCCTTATAGCTGCTCCGACAGCCATAAAAAGGTATTTGAAGCTTTTCCCATCATTGTCGAACTGAATATCTGCGACAGATTCGGGATTTCTTATATAAAACATGTGCAACCACCCTGGAAGTCTCCTATAATGTTCAAAGTCATCACCACGCATATCCTTTTGAGAACCGCATTTGCCTCTTAATGCCATCAAATACGATATATTGGCACCATATTTTGCTTTTACACGAGCCATCAATTCTTTTGCTGGAGGTGTTTCATAACTTCTGGCAAATTCCTCTTTCAAATAATCCTTAACCATTTGCGTTGTACCCTTTGTAGCTTCGGTCCGTTTAGATACATGTGAAAAATTATGAATGGGATGATGTGTTCTCACACTAAACCATTTGGAATTCGGGATTATTGCTACTCGTAATTTCCATTTACAACCATTTCCGGAAAACTTGTATCGTACTTCCCACAGCTTCGTATCAGATCTCAATGTTGTATATCTAAACGAAGCTTCGATTGAACCCTTCCTTACAAATGCCTGTACATCCTTCTTGCTATCAAACTCTTGCCCAATTTTAAGATCCAATCCATCTTCGAACTCGAAGATATTATTTTGGCCATTGTGAACAACCATTTGCGAGTTGTTCTCACCATCACCATACTTACGCTCTGCTGGCACATCAGAATCAACATTATTACTGCCACAAACAACTCCATCAACTACCACATTCATGGCACACCCACCATCTACTCTTAACCCGCTTGTATGTTCACTATCAGAATCATCCGTCTCCGGATTACTCTCATCAACTCTACTTTTAACTAGACCTGCAATAACACAGTCATCATAATCTACAACACCTCGATCCTCACCTTCTTTAGCAATGCTTCCAAAAGCAGGAATTAGAGGCTCAATTTCCCTCACAATTTCGATTTCACAATTTACACCTGCCGATTCTATCTCCACATACAGCAGTGGTCGAATTCCTCTGATGCGATCGAACAGATAACAAATAAGATGTTTGTCATTCATTATATATGTCGGCTTCCTATTTTCACAAATATTGGGCAAATAGCTTAACTTCAACTTCGTTGTATTATTATCCACCATCATCTCTGCGCATAACTCATCAATCAGTTGCTGGTATGTCAGACTAACCGAAGGACATAAGAAAAATACTCTCTGGTTTTCCTGAACTCTACCAACCCATTCAAATTCTCCATTTGGGTTTTTTTCCCATTTACCATCATACAAAAAATAAATCAGTGTGATTTTCTCACCCGCCGTATCCATTACACCTGTAACAAAAACATAAAAAGAGGGGTAAATTCCGTGACCCACAGCGACCGTGCGACCCTTGGACCCCTGCGACCCTTTCAACCCTTTGCGACCCTTTTAACCCTTTGCGACCCCTTGACCCTGCGACCCCTTTACCTCTGCGACCCTTGGACCCCTGCGACCATTGCGACCCTTGGACCCATACAACCCTTGCGACCCTTGCGACCTTTGGACCCCTGCGACCCTCTACCTCTGTGACCCTTGGTCTCCTACGACCCCTTTACCTCTGCGACCCTTTGAACCCTTTGCGACCCCTTTACCATGCGACCCTTAGACCCATACGACCCTTTGAACCCTTTGTGACCCCTTTCCCATCCGACCCTTGGACCCCTGCGACCCTTTGACCCTTTTCGACCTCTTTACCCTTGGACCCCTGCGACGACCTTTGATCCCTTTGACCCTTCGATGAGACTCTGTGACCCAGTGCGATCGTACGACTCTGTGACCCACTTTGTCACCTTTGACATTGCAATAAACACAAGAGAAACACGAAAAACTCACTATACATACCTGGTTTTCCTGCGGAACGTGCTTAATTGCAAGCTTCTTTGTTGACAACAAAGTATTTCAACCTATTGACAGCGAATCTGATGCCGATTTCAAGTTACTCTCGCCGAATCTGTTGTGGTGTGGAGGAACAGTAATTTTTGCGCGAGAATTAAAGGTACTCTAGAGGAGAAAGAAAAATTGTCGTCTGGATTATCAATATTTTAAAGATAGATTTGAAATTAAAACTTTTTTTCAACCAAGGGTATTTTTTAAACACTTTAACCCTAAAAAAAATATTTTTGATAATCCCCAAATTCGTCACCGAATAATATACTTTTTATCTAAAAAAATATTTATATAATTTAAATTAAATTTTACACTACACAAATTACTGTTTAACTTTATAACATTATTATTTATACAAAAAGTTTTAAATATTATAAATTTTTTATTAATATTTAATAAATTCTTTATGCGTATAGATTTAAAACTAGCTAATATATAAATATGTACTTGCATATACTATATCATATATATATAGCCTCCCCAAATTTTTCTTCGATCAAAGTGTTTGCTTTCTCTCTCGCAATTGTTTGTGCCGTGCAGCAGAATCTCTGATCGGTCGATTGCTCGATCGATCGATCGATTTCGGCGTTAGGGTTTTCGTCACCTAGAAAGGGAAGAAAATGGCGCAGCAATCGTTGATATACAGTTTCGTCGCCCGTGGAACGGTGATTCTCGCCGAGTTCACGGAATTCAAAGGCAATTTTACCTCCATCGCTGCTCAGTGTCTCCAGAAGCTTCCGTCTTCGAACAACAAGTTCACCTACAACTGCGATGGTCACACCTTCAATTACCTCGTTGAAAATGGCTTCAGTGAGTCTTCTTATCTCGATCTGTACTAGTATAGCTGATGACAGGCGTGATTAGAATTAATGCATCGACTTATCTCAGAGTTTCTTCGGCTTGTCTCCATGTGTTTGTATGTGTCTCAATTACTCTCTACTCATGACGATCTTCTCCTGCGGCTACTGGAGTATTCAGATGTTTCTTACAGATTGCCTAAATTGAGTTTCTGGGTCTATCCATATGTGCAAATCTGAGTAGATATCCCTAGTAATTGACATATATCTTACTCAGTTAAATGTAATCTGAGTTATATTTTTCATATATTAAAACAAAAACTGAAATCTTGATCTGGATCTGTGTTCTTAGCCAGGCTGATTATCATTTGAATTACGGTCTGACTGAACTTTGAGATGTTTTGCTTGACCTTTTGCCTTTGGGTTTTTCTTACGCTCCTGCTTACTATATGCCTAAAAGGGCTACTTGCAACTGCTGGAAATTTTTGTGTTTTTATTGGTCGAGGCAGTATTAAACTGTACCCAATCTTGTTCTTCTTCTGCAGCATATTGTGTCGTTGCAGTTGACTCTATTGGGAGACAGATTCCAATGGCTTTCTTGGAACGAGTTAAGGAGGATTTTAACAAGAGATATGGTGGAGGGAAGGCTGCAACTGCTCAAGCAAACAGTTTGAATAAAGAGTTTGGGTAATTCTTTGATCTGTACACCATTTCCACTGGGAATTTTCTCTTCCATGCTCCTGAATTAGTTATTAACATGGTTTGATTGCTTTCAAGCTCTAAACTCAAAGAGCACATGCAATATTGCATGGATCATCCTGAAGAGATTAGCAAGCTTGTTAAAGTGAAAGCTCAAGTGTCCGAAGTTAAGAGTGTAATGATGGAAAACATTGAAAAGGTTAGAAATATGCCCATTGGTTTTGTATTGGCAAGAGTGTTTCGATAAAGAAGACTTAATTAAGTTACTATTCTTAGTATCTTCTATACAAGGGCTTGTCCATCTCGCTCGTTATTTATACAACCGCGTGTTTATGTATGTAACCCATTTGCAGGTTCTTGATCGTGGTGAGAAAATTGAGGTTTTAGTGGACAAAACCGAAAACCTTCGCTCACAGGTTATTGTCTTATGTGCGAACTGATAGTTGAATATCTAAAGACACTTTGTTCTTCAAAGCTTGAGTAACATGTTCCATAAATACAAATTGGAACAGGCTCAAGATTTCAGGACACAAGGAACTAAGATGAAGAGAAAGATGTGGCTTCAGAACATGAAGATAAAACTTATAGTTCTTGCAATCATCATTGCCTTGATTCTTATAATCGTGCTGTCGATTTGTCATGGCTTCAAGTGTACTTAATCTGGATCTTACTGGAACCTTAATCGGTAAATCGTTCTACCTTTTTGGTCTATCCTTTGCTAGAATGCAAGCCTTGAATTTGGTTTTTGTATAGATCATATATATGCATGTACAACAATTTGCTATATTGAAGATACCCGACCAATGGTTGAAAGAAATTGAAAGCTTTCAATTTTCCTGATTTTGTATGTATGAATATGTTATGTATGTTTTTACCTTACGTAGCTATTATTTACATTAGATTTTTAATTTAAAAACTTGGGACAAAAAGAATAACCGATGTTTTCAAAGGTAATAACTTTAAACTAATTGATTTCTTTTTGAAACTTGTAGTTGAGAAAGAGAGAGGTGAAGCATAAAGCAAGGAGATTTCAAATTCAAAGATTTCTCAATTTTTTTTTCTTAAAATAGGAAAAGATATATTAACCATTAAAAAGGACATTTCTTTTTTTTTCTCATTGGCATTTTGCACGAACGTTTCCGAGGTTTACATTTTGTCAAATGGGATCGGTTTCTTCCTGAAGAAGCAAAAGAAGAAAGAGAGAGTTGCATTGTTGTGATGGCATCATCAAGTCCAACAAAAAAATCTCTAGATTCTCAATCCTCGTCCCTTAGCCGTCCTCGACAGGCCGTTAAATTCGCTCGCCGGACATCCAGTGGTCGCATCGTCAGTCTCTCCCGTGACGATGACATTGACCTCTCAGGTGACTTCTCCGGCCAAAATGACTACATCAATTACACCGTTCTCATGCCTCCCACGCCGGACAACCAACCCGCTGGTTCGTCTGGGTCCACATGGTGGCGGTAGTGAAGGACCCACGATGGGGAATAAGCTCGAGAGGAGATTATCGGTGATGAAATCGAACAACAAATCGATGTTGCTGAGAAGCCAAACCGGAGATTTCGATCATAATCGATGGTTGTTCGAATCCAAAGGTAAGTACGGAATCGGAAATGCATTTTGGTCGGAAGAGGAGAACGCTTACGACAGCGGGGTGAGCATGTCGGATTTCTTTGACAAGCCATGGAAGCCCCTCACGAGGAAGGTTAAGATCCCGGCCCAAGTTCTCAGTCCTTACAGGTTACTATTTTCAATTCGACCCCAAGATTTTGTTTTATTCTCAAATTTTCCATAAAATTCCAAGAAGTAACTAATAGCCCCTCGTTCCTCCTCTCTTTTTTTTCATCTTTCTGTCAGGTTACTGATTGTTCTCCGTCTCACGGTCCTCTGCTTCTTCCTCGGATGGCGAGTTCGAAACCCTAACGAAGATGCGATGTGGCTGTGGGGATTGTCCATAGTTTGTGAAATTTGGTTTGCTTTTTCTTGGGTTCTCGACATTCTTCCCAAGTTAAACCCTATAAACAGAGCCACCGACCTTGCTGCCTTGCACGACAAGTTTGAGCAGCCGTCTCCGGCAAACCCCACCGGCCGGTCCGATTTGCCCGGGGTTGACGTTTTTGTATCCACAGCCGACCCGGATAAGGAACCACCACTTGTCACCGCAAACACCATTCTCTCGATTCTCGCCGTTGACTATCCTGTGGAGAAGTTATCTGCTTACATTTCAGATGACGGTGGAGCGATACTCACGTTCGAGGCCATGGCCGAGGCCGTTCGCTTCGCTGAGGTTTCGTTTTCACTTTGCCTACCTCTTATCACATCATGAATCCAAGAGAAAGAGACTTGATTGATCTAGGTTTGATCTTTCCTTGTTCTGTTGCAGGTTTGGGTGCCGTTCTGCAGAAAACATAATATAGAGCCACGGAACCCGGATAGTTACTTCAACCTGAAAACCGACCCGACAAAGAACAAGAAAAAGCCAGATTTTGTTAAAGATCGACGTTGGATCAAACGTGAGTACGACGAATTCAAGGTTAGGATCAATGGTCTGCCTGAGCAAATCAAGAAGAGAGCTGAGCAGTTCAACTCAAAAGAGGAGCTCAAGGAAAAACAGATAGCCCGGGATAAACACGGCGGCGTGTTGCCACCAGAAGGAGTTCAAGTGGCACAAGCCACGTGGATGGCTGATGGTACACATTGGCCCGGGACGTGGCTTAATCCCACGGCTGATCATTCCAAGGGAGATCACGCCGGAATCTTGCAGGCATATATGAAAACTCTGTTCACATTGTTGCTTTCTTGGTATTCGAGTAATCTCTTAATCACTCAACCTGATTTTGCAGATCATGAGCAAAGTACCTGAGCTTGACCCCGTAATGGGTGGACCGAACGAGGGTGGGCTTGACTTCACAGATGTCGATATCCGTGTACCGATGTTCGCATATGTTTCCCGTGAAAAACGTCCTGGTTACGACCACAATAAGAAAGCTGGAGCCATGAACGCAATGGTCAGAGCTTCAGCAATATTATCAAATGGTGCCTTCATTCTGAATCTGGACTGTGATCACTACTTCTACAATTCAAAAGCCATCAAAGAAGGAATGTGTTTTATGATGGATCGTGGTGGCGATCGGATATGTTACATTCAGTTTCCACAGAGGTTCGAAGGGATTGATCCTTCAGATCGATACGCCAATCACAATACTGTCTTCTTCGATGGTAAGATTGTTGAATTATGGATTCAACTAGTACTTTTGAAGTACCATAACCAACATTGGCTTCATGAACAGGTAACATGAGAGCGCTTGATGGGTTACAAGGTCCTGTCTACGTGGGGACAGGTTGTATGTTCCGGCGTTATGCACTCTACGGCTTTAACCCTCCTCGGGCCAACGATTACATGGGTGTGTTTGGTCAGGTCAAGACTCCCTCCATCAACATCCGATCCGAATCCCAGGCGAACGGTGAATCCGATACACAGCCTCTCACCGACGATCCTGAACTTAGCCTACCCAAGAAGTTTGGTAACTCGACCATGTTCACGGACACCATCCCCATAGCTGAATATCAAGGCCGGCCACTCGCAGACCACATGTCTGTCATGAATGGCCGTCCACCAGGCGCCCTGCTCCTGCAGCGACCGCCACTTGATGCCCCCACCGTTGCAGAAGCCATAGCCGTTATCTCTTGCTGGTAAGTCTGTTTCCATGAATGATGCGGTTGCGTTTCTTCATATGATCATTTCATCTGGTAAGTCCTTTTCTCAATGATTAAGATCAGGGTTAAGTTTTCCCAATGATCTTTTTCAGGTATGAGGATAATTCCGAGTGGGGAGACCGAATTGGATGGATTTACGGGTCGGTGACGGAAGACGTGGTCACGGGGTACAGGATGCACAACCGCGGTTGGCGATCCATCTACTGCATCACCAAACGCGACGCGTTTCGCGGGACTGCTCCGATCAACCTCACCGACCGTCTCCATCAGGTCCTCCGGTGGGCCACCGGATCAGTCGAGATCTTCTTTTCTAAAAACAACGCCTTGTTCGCAACTCGCAGACTCAAGTTCCTCCAACGAGTCGCTTACCTCAACGTCGGAATCTATCCTTTCACCTCGATCTTCTTGGTCGTTTATTGTTTCCTCCCGGCTCTGTGTCTCTTCACCGGTCAATTCATCGTTCAGAGCCTCGACGTTCAATTCCTCGTCTACCTCCTCTGCATCACCCTAACCCTAACCCTAATTTCGCTCCTTGAGGTGAAATGGTCAGGAATCGGGCTCGAGGAATGGTGGAGGAACGAGCAATTTTGGTTAATCGGTGGCACGAGCGCTCACCTAGCCGCCGTGATTCAGGGGTTGCTGAAAGTGATCGCCGGAATCGAGATCTCGTTCACTCTGACATCGAAATCGGCAGGGGACGATGACGAAGATGCATTTGCAGATTTATACATCGTTAAATGGACGAGCTTGTTCATCATGCCGCTGACGGTCATCGTCGTCAACCTCGTCGCGCTTGTGATCGGAGCCTCGAGGACGATCTACAGTGTGATTCCGCAGTGGAGCAAATTGATGGGAGGATCGTTCTTCAGCTTTTGGGTTCTGGCGCATATGTACCCATTTGCGAAAGGATTGATGGGTCGGCGAGGAAGAGTTCCGACAATCGTCTGGGTTTGGTCTGGGCTTGTCTCGATCACGGTGTCTCTGCTTTGGATTACGATCAGTCCGCCGGATGAAGTAACCGGCGGCGGAGGAATCTCAGTTTGATAAGAGGGAAAAAATCTTGGCTTTTCTCCTGCTTTTTTGGGTGTCTTTCGTGGAAGTGTATGTATATGTGTAGTAGTTCAGAAAATACAAAGATTATTAAAAGACCTTTGACTATAGATAACTTCGATTTTCAGAATAAAATCATTTTCTCTAAATCCGCAATTATCTGTCGTATGAAAAAATTTATCAAATGTGAAAAATGTTAACAACAAGTTATTATGTTATGAGATATTAATAATTATGAATTTATTCTCCACTTACAGATAATAATTGAACTATATTCATATTCTTTTTATATCTTAGAAATAAGTCAAATTCTCGTTATTTAGTTAATTCATTTCTCAATTAATAAATTTCATGGCAATTTTGTACTCGAGAAAATGCCATTGTTCCAAACGTTCAACTACTCTCTTGAAAACTTAGCCAGAATAAAATATACCAATATGGTAATATTTATTTGGATTATATTGTGTGTGTATATATATATATTTATAGACTTACTGATGCATACAATAATAACTAGAGATAAGTAGAGCACATAAACTTGAAATTCCCCAAGCTTAAGTACTAAATTGTAATTTCGTGAAGTTTAGGCCGTCAATGCTATATTCTTAAAAGTGTAGGCTGAAAATGTTAAATTCCTAAACAGTTGAGGCTTTAGTTTTGAGTTTCTAGAAACTTAGGTCAACAATTAGAAACTTTTGAACATTTTTTAAAATTTTAAAAATTAATTAATTTAATTTTAATATTTATAATCATGTTTTTATATCTATTTAATGAAGCGTTAAAGAGAAAATCTTCTCTCTCTTCTCGCGGAAATCCAGCAATTTCATTTTTCTCGTCCGATCGCTGCGTCTTCTCTCTTCCTTTACCCCTCGTTCTCTGTTATCTTAGATCTTCTGCTTCCGTACCCACGAAGAAAGAATACCAAAATCTCTCTGATCCACATCGATCGGATCTGATTCTTGTGTTAGGGTTTTTATTCGTCGAGATTACTTGGGAAAAATGGGCCAGCAGTCGTTGATCTACAGCTTTGTCGCTCGCGGCACGGTTATCCTCGCCGAGTATACCGAGTTTAAGGGTAATTTCACATCCGTTGCCGCTCAGTGCCTCCAGAAGCTTCCGTCGTCGAACAACAAGTTCACCTATAATTGCGATGGCCACACGTTCAATTACCTCGTTGAAAATGGCTTCAGTAAGTCTTCCTCTCGATCTGTGCACTAGGTTTTTGGATTCAATTCTGCTTATGCCTCGATTCATGTATGGGATTCCATTCGACCTGTTTAGAAGGCTTTTGTCGATCTATATGTTGGACATCGGCATATCTCAATTCGAGTGAATTTATTTGAGCGGAGCCATTTTGATCGAGACGTGCGACCTTATATAAATGTATAGGCATTATATGGACTGATTCATCTAGAATTTGCATATATGGGTATTCAGGGTTCTCGTTGAAAATGTGTGAGGCAAGTTTTCATTTCTTTAGATTTGTGTAGTAAGATATATGTACAATAAACGGATTGCTTTTATGTCTGTTGAATTCAGTCATTGGTTTATTTATGATCGAGCCCTGGATCTTGTTGTTTTGTGTGTATCCTGATCGGTTGTTCTGATGTGGACCTCGTCATTGATGTTGTTGTTGATTTGATCGTTGCGAATGAAATAGGTTGATAGTTCTCATTCGATGAACTGAGGATTGCAAAACACATGTAGTAGTTTATGAATCTACTTGTGTGAATGTCTACATATGTAATAAAAGTTTCGATCTTGCTGTTGTTACTACAGCATATTGTGTTGTTGCTGTTGAATCTGTTGGGAGGCAGATCCCAATGGCTTTCTTGGAACGAGTCAAGGAAGATTTTAACAAAAGATATGGTGGGGGAAAAGCTGCAACTGCTCAAGCCAATAGCTTGAACAGAGAGTTTGGGTACTTTTTTTCTTTTTTTCAAATCTTATTTCCATCGTTTTGAATGCTGTCTTTATCGTCATTTGTTTTATACTGAAGGTCTAAACTGAAGGAGCAAATGCAATACTGTGTGGATCACCCCGAGGAAATCAGCAAACTTGCCAAAGTGAAAGCTCAGGTGACTGAAGTTAAGGGTGTTATGATGGAGAACATCGAAAAGGTCAGAAAACTGCCCTTACTTTTCCTGTGTATGAATATGATTGATTATGTTCTTGTCCATCTGAGAATTCAAATTTATAAAAAGTTGGTGAATTTAGCACTTCTTCAAGTACCCAAATGTTCATCTTGAAAACCATTTGCGCGCAGGTCCTTGACCGTGGTGAGAAAATTGAGCTATTGGTGGATAAGACTGAGAACCTCCGGTCACAAGTGAGTAGTCTCCTTTATGAATTTGTGTATTGTTTAGATGGGTGTATGTGTATCTGTATAATGATTGATTTGTTTGTAAATCAACAGGCACAAGATTTCAGAACACAAGGAACCAAGATGAGGAGAAAGATGTGGCTGCAGAACATGAAGATAAAGCTGATAGTCCTCGGTATCATCATCGCCTTGATCCTCATCATCGTTTTGTCGGTTTGCCATGGCTTCAAGTGTACTTAAGTTTTGGAATTATCGCTTACTCATACTCCTGGTAAATTTCCGCATTCGTTTTGCCCTTCGCTCTATCGTCTCCCTTAGATGGGTTTGTCTATCCCTTTCTTTACTTCTTTTGCCATTGTTTTTGTTAGTGTAATCCGTTGTTGATTACTGAATGATCCTACTGATGGATCAATGATTGAAACAGATGTAAAACTTTTGGTTGCTTATAAATAGGCTTTGTGTTCATCATTTGCCGTGTAATCTTCAACTCTATTATCATTTGAATCGAAGAAAGCCCTCAAACCCCGTGGAAGATCTCATCATATCTTGTGGAATAAGCAGAAACTGGCCAATGACTCTGTTTGACAAACATGTTCTAAATATCGCTCTAGCGTCTGCCTAGGCGCTGGCGCCCCTTGGCCGCTCGTTCAATCTCTAGACGGTCTTAAAATAATAATGTCAAAACTATGTAGTTTTGGTACTTAAAAAACTAACAATAATATTCATCCACGCCTTCATCTTTTATGCTTTTATTTTCATCGTTACATTCATCTGCTTATATCAATTGTATCGTCTCTCGTCTATTTACTTCACCTGAATCCTCTCTTCCTCGCTCGTCTCGTCCTCGCCTTCATCTCTCATCATAGCCTTAGCCTTCATCCTCATTTTTTTTTATCGTATGTTATCATCGTTTTCATCTTTTGTCATTGCATTTATTTTTCATCTTTGTCTTTGTTTCAACTCCACCATCTTATTTGTCATCGTAAGTTTCGATATTGTCAATTCTATATTTATAAATATTTTTATAAATACTAAAATTATTTATTTACATGTGTATTTTTATTTATTTATTGATATTTCAAATTAAATATTTAGATTATATTTATATTAAATAATATATATATATATCTATTTAGTCCATCTAGATTCTGTCTAGTCCGCCTAACAGCTAACACTTTTTTGAACGCGTATAAATTATTATATAACCCCAAACGCCTACAAGGAGCAAACTAGGTACATTCCTACAACGTGTATAAGCAAAATAGACGAGATCAACAAGCCAATTGATCTCTCAAGGGCAAGATTTCCTCAAAGATGGGTAATCTTCTCGTCCTAGAGGGCCTCGTCCATTCCTTCACAAACTGATCAAGCCCTTCGTGGTCCATAACAATGGAAGTGAAAACCTCTTCCTGTGGAAGCGGATCCACTTCCCTTAACAGCTCGTTGACTCGAGTTCTCAATTTAGGATCTTCATAACCGGGGATGTTTCCGTCTATCACATCACACAGGATGGACCTTGCCTCGTCGTGCTTTGCTTGCTTTAAAAGACAGGTGCATAAATTACAGGCCTTATTCGCATCTGGTTCTATCAATTGAGCTTTACGGTAAACCACTTCCGCGGCTGTGTAACTCCTTAGCTGCATATATGCCCACCCCAAATTGCCCTACATTGTCAAATTCTGTATTCATTAAATCACTCATAATCGTCTTTGGGAAAGTAAGATCACTCAATAAGAATGTTGGAAATTGTTACCAAAATCCGAGAGGTCTCCTTCTCAACTGTGACTTGGAATTTCTTTCCGTGCGATCGTGCAGTCTTTGTTGGCTTTCCATTGAAAGCTCCTCCTCGACAGATCATCCAAAGCTTTTGTTTCAACAGCTCTATCTGTTCCTCTGTTCTTCCGCATTTCTGTCAAAAGACTTGTCAATTTAGGACATCATAGTCTGCTATGCAACAACATGAAACTGTCTGTCACAAATTAATACCAAGTTGAGAAAATTAGTCATCTTTACTGATTAAAAATCGAGGGCCACACTCAGCAACAATGGAGAAATTACCTTGAAGAGATCGATGAGGACATTATCAAGTGATTCTTGAGCTTGTTTTGAGCATCGGTCTCTGAATGATTTGATAGCTTCAATTGCTTCCTCTGCTCTGTTCTGTTGCTTCATCAGTAATGCCATGTCTTTCAAAGCACTATCCACTCTGTCTCCTGCATTGATCGCCTTCCAAAACAACACAATTGCTGCTTCTGGATCCTTATCAACCAACTGCAAATGTTTCATCACATTATGATTACCAATACCCTTTTCTGTTTACCACATTTCTACATTGGGAATTTCGCCTGATCAAGCTTTCTATTGCTTTAATGGGGGGAAATCACGAATTTTCATGATAAAGACAAAAACCAGGACAAAAGGCAAAATGTAATACATTTGTGGAAATCGAATCCCTTTTGAGAATCCATCTTCCTTCTAAATCTGGAAGCCCCATCATAATTATTCAATGTTCATCTCAAAACGAATCGTCTTTCTCCAGCAAAAACAGATACTATACATACACATACATTCGGTGAACTACAAGCAATGAGCTCATTCCGTACCTGAACATGTTTGGCTCGGACATAAGGACTGTCTCCGTGCGGAAGCTTATGGATAACGTTGTACGGCGTCGGAAAATCCAGTCGCTCTCCTCTTTTCGGATTCATCACGAAACCTCTCTCTCTCTCTAAACAAAGAAGACACTCTGTAGCAACCCAATTGAATGATATCAATATCAGCTTTCTCTCTCTAAGAACCTTGTTTTCTCTCTCTCAACTCAACACAACACAAACCTCATCCCCTCGATCTCAACCTCTTTGGGAACTGTGAAACGATATTGTGACAGAGGAGAGAGAAAACAAGTGTTTATATAGAGAAATCGAGGAAGGAGGAAGAAGATGAAAGAATCTAGACGAGTTCCCGTCCAGATTCGTTTGCGTGAATCGAATCTACTCATACCGTGGGCTGGTCGTTTCTTTAGCCTATCATATTTCGACACGTGTCATTCGCATATTATTCTTCGAGGACTTGACTTAGTTTTGTTTATATGATAAGTCTATTAGTGTTTGATTATTCAACTTAGGCCCCGGTATTATTAAAACGTGCAGAACCTGTGCCCATTTCAACTTAGGCCCCGGTATTATTAAAACGTGCAGAACCTTCTGTGCCCATCCTTTTTTTTCAAAGGAAAAAAGTGCCACGTGTTTTTTTTTTGCAAATGCACTCCAGTTTTTTTTTTTTTTTGCTTTGCCTTGTTCTAGAGAAAAAGAATTAGAAAGACAATTCAACTTTGTTCAACGCTTTCTAGATTTATAAATTTCTTTTGGAACGGTTTTTCTACTTTATATAATTCAATTTAGTTACACCAAAAATAAAAAAAATTCATTTATATCTCAATTTCTTAAACTATCAAAGTATTAAATTAATATGAGTTGATTTGGTTTGATCCAACTCAAATTGAGAGTTCATTTAAAAAAATTTTTGAATTGGCCAAAACATTTTTAAAACAAATTACAAAAATTTCAATTTCGCAATATTCACCGAGAATTTATGAAAAAAATAAATTGGTCAAAATATATAACGTATTATTAAAAGTATCAAAAAATATAATTTCACTTTTTTCATTTTCAAAATTTATATATCAATGAAAAGACATATATCAGTACATATACTGCAATTTTTACAAGCTAATCTAATTAACTCTAACTCATTTTAGAACTAATTAGGTTAAAACTAACTTGCTAGTTGATAATCAATTTTATAATATTATTTTATAATTGGAGATAGGGTTCGACACAAATCATATACCATAAACACTTTAGAATATATGAAGGTATTCCTCAAAGATACTTTCTTTTATATGAATTCAAGTTTGCATGATATGTGTGTCCAAACTTTGGTTATTAAATAAAAATCAAATATATCTGCATATAATTGAAAAAAAATCAATTATAACATGAGTATGGAAATATTCTTGAATTTTTCAGATGAAAATCAAAACACATAATCAATCTTATGTATTGCATAAACAATTAGATTTTTTTTTACATTACCATTAACATATTGTAAATAAAATAATGTATCACAATTCAAATATTTTGTATAATATAATAACAATTTAATAAGTTTGAAAATGATAACATTATTACTGTAAATTTTCTATAGGTCGAACAGTGAAAAAAAAGATCCATACCAAACCCATAAGTTATATATTTTTATTATTTAAATTCAATTTAAATCATCCAGATATCCAAAATTTTTATAGGAGAAATTTGGTGTTTGGCAAAATTTATATGCTAATGAAATAAAATACATTATGGCCCTTTAGTGCAAAAAAGAATATTATGGCCCATTTATAGACTATATCCATAACTCGACCCGGTATCATTACTACCCGACCCGGATGCAGTCCGAGTTACGAACAGAGCAGATTCCTGGCGTGCTGCTCATCAAATTCAAACTTTTAGGGTTTTGATGAGAGCTTCGATACCGAAATCGGACGCTTAATTGGGTAATTCACGGCTTCGTTATCTCTGTAATATTTTCCATTATCAATCGTTGTGAGATATTTTTCTCTTCGAATTTGGTATTTGCTCGCCGGTCGTTTCGTGCCTAGATTTTTCCATTTTGCTTGTTTATATTCTGGTAATTTGTCATTTGGTGGGTTATTTGGAAAATTCAGGTTATTTTTCGTGGTAATTTTTTTGAATAAATTTTGGAGAATTCATGTTTGAGATTTTTCCATTTTGCTTGTTTATATTTTGGTAATTCGTCATTTGCTGGGTTATTTGGAAAATTCAGGTTATATTTTGTGGTAAATTTTTTGAATAAATTTTGGGGAGTTCATGTTTGAGATTTTTTTTAATGCTTGTTGTAAAAGATCATTTAAAAAAATTGCTTAGTTTTTTTCATTTTCCAGGTTTTTCGCTTATTTTGGTTTCATCACCATATTCATCTTGGCACAAGAACAGTTAAAATTCATATGAAGTTATGAAAAATATATCTACATTACATATACAAGTTGGTGTCCGAAGAAGTATGTACTCATAAAGGAGTATAATTGAGCTTTGCGTCTATGTGTATTCACTGTTTCATTGCTACTACATGTTCTCTTAAATGTAGTAGTTCTGCATAAAATGGATGTCCTTTGAACTCTTTTTGTTCTTGTTTTATATTCTACGCATTGCGGATATTATATGAAAATAAGCGTAAAAATGTTTAGAAATCTCTTAAATCTGTTGTTAATTATATAGTTTGGCACTTTATTCACTTTGGAATAGTTTCACTCTTGTGGATTCCATCTCAGATTACACTTGTCTATGATCATGCTTTCATATCAATTTGGATATAGAAATATGTATGAACTCAACTATATGTTTTCTAGCAGAAGCAATGCTAATATTTGAAAAGATAAAATAACTGTTTTGTGTTGTTTTCTCTGTTTTTAGACCGATTGTTACATGATGGAGAACACGGATATTGACATGGTAATCGATATACCTGATACTCCTGACAGAGTATCCCGCAGTGGTTCTTTAAGCAGGGAGGGTAACAAAAGAGAGAATGATGCAACAGCAGTGGGTTGCCCAAGAGAATTTCATTTAATCGATTGCAATTACCGTAGTGGTAGAGACAGGATGGTTCTTGGGGGTGTAAAAAACTCAAAACATCAAATGGAATCCCAGAACAATTGCAATGGTTTACATGCTTCACGAAGCACTCCTCTGTTTAGGAGACCAACAATGGAGAAGGATAAAGGGAAATCTATCTGTGCTTCAGCTTCCATACAGAAGAATCCAGTCTTAAATCTAAGTCGACGTAATGGATTTGCGCATGTTCTTGAAATGGGTACACCAAAATGTTTACCATCTGAAGGCATCCCAATCAGTAGTGGTTTTCCTTCACAAGGGGCGCAGAATTCTTTTAATGTGGCTGGTGAGAAAAATAAAGCGAAAGAAAAGATAGATGATTGTTCATGTGGATTAGCTTGTTCTGCTTCAGTTAGAGAAACACTTGACCTTTTTAGTGATACTCGGTATAAGAAGAAGGATCCTGCTGTTTCATCCACTCGGCCTGTCATAAGAGCTTCTGGGCATCGAAGGCTGGTAAGAAACGGCTGCATATCTCCACATGCAATAGCAGCTAAAGGTAAGGAAGGTCTTGAACAGCAGACCAGTTCCAATGGTGACATTAACAATCGAAATGGTGAAGAGAAAAGGGCTTCAGACGATTCATCTTCAGTTGACATTAGAGAGATTGTTGCTGAAGATGATATTCTCTGCAGAGCTAAAGGAAAAAGAGTGACTGTTCACAGCCAAACATCGAAAGATGATGGTGCAAGGTTTATGGATTTACCATTGCTATCTTTATTTGGCTTTTTGAATGGTTTCCCATAAGATTATCTTCTTCTGTACTAAAAAGATCTTCTATTGACAGTATTAATGGAGATAGCATGGGGAGTAGCGATGCGGTTGAGTCAGAAGGATGGAGAAGTACTCGAAACCATCAAATGACAATGGGTTGTTCACGTCCCAGAAACAATAACGGCCGACATCATGAAACCAGCAGGAGAGGTGAGAATGACTCACAAAGAACTTTCAGGTCTGTCCCTAGTAGGGTTGAAGAACATGAAATCAGTGCTGTTGATTGGGAAGCCAATAAACGATTACGGAGTTTCAATGGGTGCGAAGTTTCTGATGAGCATCAAGTTTCGATTGGTGGAACTTCTGGGGAAGCTTCCAATCCAAGGCCAGCAAGAATCCAGAATCATCAGAGGCGAGGCATGCACAATCTGGTTTTTGAAATTGATGATTCTTCTCTTGAAGTGCAACCAGCGAGAGGTGTTGAAAATATTGAATCTAATGTGAGGGCTAGACAGATCGAAGCGGATGAGAGATTGGCACGTGAACTTCAAGAACAATTGTACCAGGAAGCGCAAATATTTGGAGATGAAGAGGTGATCTGCTAATTCTCCTTTTTTTCCATCCTCTATTTCTGATGGTTTCTGAAGGTCTTCTTTCGAACTTGTATATTTAACGACAGATTAACGAAACCATAGCCAGGATGCTGCAAGAGGAGGAGAATACAGTCGGTGCTTCTTCTAGTCGTAACCCTCGGATATCTAATCCTGTAAGTCTTGAACTATAACCTATATTAGGTGAATCTCAGTGAGGCTAATCACGCTTAAAGATTAATGTTTTGATTGATGAATTTGATTCGGTTTACTTAAAACGAATCTCGTGTTAGGATCACTTTGAATATAATTTGAGAGATGGAAGCATTTCCTCTGAACGATCGATCGTTTTACAATTGTCAAATTTGATGCTGGTTCTTACTGATACTATTTTACTCAGTTGTTTCTTTCTGCAGACTTCTTCAGTGGCACAAGGGCGGAGTCGTTTGCGGACAAGATTTCAACAGAGTTATTCGAACCGGGGGCCTAATATCCCCCAGACTCGTGCTTCTGTCAGGACGTCACGGCCAAGAGGTCACTTTTTAGGTCCTCAACCTTCCGCATTGAGTCGAGCTCTTGATCTCCGGTTTCCAAGTGAAATGGCCCTAGAATCGGTATATTCGTCATTTCCTTTACCTCGAACTATAATGTCTCCCAAATACTAAAGTTAGGCTTGTCACTTACTATGCAGAGATTGGATATTTTGGAGGAATTAGAGACCGTTATAGGTCAATTCGGCAGTTCCATGAACGGTGGCCTGCTTCAGCTTGATCGCGATTTCAACGAGTATGTCTTGTTCTTTTTTTGTTTCTTTTTTTTTTCATGCTCAAAGGCATGTGTTATGATCCCACATCGAAATGGGACTAAGTGGTGCCTTATAAGGCCATGGGCACCCTCACCCCATAAACTAGCTTTGGAGATGAGATCTGTGGACCTTTGCGGGATTGGTTTGGGTCTATTATGGGATGGGTTCTTATCAATTGGTACCAGAGCAGTTCGATCCGGCGGGTATGCCGCTCACGGTGTTTGGATGGGGTGACCCGTGAAGGAGCGACCTGGTAGGGCACAGAGTGGGCAACTCGGAGTAGGTCGTCAGCACGGGGACAATGATGACTGGAAGGGGCGACCCGTGAAAGTAGCGACCTGGGGGGCTAGAGTGGGCTAATCGGAGTGGGCCGCCAGCACCGTGGACGTTGTGCCTCTAACGAGACGGTATTGTTAGGATCCCACATCGTTTAGAAATGGGACTAAGTGGTGCCTTATAAGACCATGGGCACCCTCAACCCTCAACCCATAAGCTAGTTTTTGGGGATGAGATCCGTGGACCTTTGTGGGATTGGTTTGGGCCTGTTATGGGATGGGTTCTTATCAGCATGCCCTTTGTATATTGTTGCTATCATCACATCCTGACCCATTCTTGCATATCTCGGTCATTCATATCGCTGAAAAATTATCGCCTTTTACTCTTCTTTAATTGCAGAGATGACTATGAAATGCTGTTAGCCCTCGATGAGAACAACGACAATGACCGTTGTGTTGGTATTTCTGCCAATCAGATTAACAGCTTTCCACAGTCGACAGTACAAGTGAGTCGTTCACGTTTTTACATGTAATTCCACTCGTTTTTCATTACGAATGTCTCTCGTCGATGATGCAGAATGATAATTTTGAAGAGACTTGTGTTATCTGTCTTGAAACCCCGTCGACTGGAGATGTCATTCGTCATCTCCCTTGCTTACATAAGTTCCACAAAGATGTAAGGATCTTTCTGCTCTACTAACATCACCTTAAGAGAAATAATCCGAGGAAATATTACTCGTTGTCGTTTTAGAATATCGTAAAAACGTTTCTCGTGTGATCAAAATCGTGTTATTGGAGCAGTGCATTGATCCGTGGCTCGGGAGGAGCAAGTCATGCCCGGTTTGTAAGTGCTCGGTGACTTGATGTTGAAGGTGAGCCCAACAAAGACCATGTTTTTCGATGAGCAAAGCTCATATATCGTATATGCTCAATTTCCTTATTGGCAGACCGCCGGGTTCGTGGTAAGTTACAGTTTTACCCCTGCCTTCGGTAATGTTTTTCCGGCTCTGATTCCGGGTGGATTTCTCTTGAGAACATGGATTGGGTTTATGGAGAGAGCATTTTTGTGATGGTTTAGAAATTGATATTGTTTACTTTTGTTTTAACCCATTTTTAGAAATTTGATGATTTAGCAAATCTACGATATTCTTTCATCTTCTTTGGTATTTTTTTAGATTTGGAAAATATTTCTCAACATATTAAGAGATGGCCATGAATAGGGGTGTAAATTGGCCCGGCCCGAACCCGACCCGAGCCCATTTTGGCTCGGTGCATTCGGGTTCGGGCCCGGCCTGACCCGAATTCAAACGGGCCAAAATTATGTGGTCTGCGGCTCGGCCGGACGGTCTTCGGGCGGGCTTCGGGCAACCCACGGGTTAACGTAAAAATCGTCTCTAAAATGTCTTTTCATGAATCAAAGTGTTCCGAATTACATAAAAAACGTTATGAAATCTTTAAATTGTCAAACTAACTTAAAAATAAAAACATTAGATAATCAAAAGAAATATCAAATTCTAAAACTTCAACATTCAAACATATGCACTTGCATATCTTCCTCCGTTGTAGCTATTGTCGTGGTGGCAACGCTAGAAGTAGTCAAGTTAGCAGTACCTATAATTGTTTAACAAAACAATTAATAAATGATATGAAAATCAAATAATAAATGATATGAAAATCAAATAATAAGTAGATAGTTACCAACTTCGGAATAACCAAATAGCCATGAACGAGCACAAATTAACGCCTGAATATTAGAAGCCAACAAGCGACTTCGATATTTGTTAAGCACCCTCGAACCAACACTAAATGAAGACTCGGAAGCAACCATGGTAATAGGAATGCTTAAAATATCGGACGCCATGAACGATAGTTCTTTACCATAAATTTTAGACTTCCAAAAATGCAAGACATCCAAATCCGAATTTCGTTGCACATGTATCTTAGGATCTCTTAGATATCTATCCAAACCTATCCAAACCTGATCCTAATCCATCATCTGAAGAAGGTATTTTGTCGTCGAAGTCATCAATATCCTATAAATACAAATAATAAAAAAATTATATAAAGAAACCAAATATTAAATGATAAATATAAAAGAAACATCTTACATCAAAATAACTCGAACTACGGCCTTTGGTCGTTTTCTTATTGGTGTCTTGAGAGGATGTCGTAGGAACTCGAACTCCAAATTTGATTTTGTATTCTTCATAAAGCGAAAACATCTTACTTCGAACTTCATCAATTTTCATCTGACTTGTGTTCTCATCAAGGGAATTGTAGCAATATTTCAGTAATTGCATTTTCATTCTCGGATCGAGAGCAGCTGCCATTGAGAGAATCGTACTATAACTATCCTAATATTTATCAAATTTGGCTTGCATATTTTTAGCCATCTTCTTTAAGACTTCATCTTCATTCTCCCTATACTTTCTCAAAAGCATTTCAATTTTTCAAATCTTCATAAAGTACATGTTGGCAGTTGAATAAGTTGATCCCAAAATCAGAGTAGTAATGTCCATAAACGGTTTTAAAAAATCTCGTATCTTCTTCCCTCTATTCCATTCTTCATTCGTTGGACATTACTTATAATTGTTATCAATCAACGCGAGACTAACAAAAACATTCTGATACTTCGGAGCACTATCAAGCATAACATGAGTTGAATTCCAACGAGTACTAACATCCATAGATAAAAAAAACCTCAATTTCAATTTCATATTGTTCTGCACATTCCTTAAACATCCTCATCCTCGACTCAGATCCTTTTAAGTATTTCTAATCTTTTGCAATGCACCTTCAATCACTTTTAATCCACTTTGCACAATAAGATTCAATATATGTGCACTACATCTTATATGAAAGTATTCTCCCTTGCACATCAACAAATTTTGTGGTTGCATGCGATGTTTTAAGATGGACATCAAACTATCATTAGCTGCAGCATTATCTACGGTAATCGAAAACACTTTATCCTCAATACCCCAATCCTTCAAACAAGTGATTATCTTGTGCGATATTTCTAATCCAGTATGCGGAGGAGGTATAGTCGTGAAAGACAATATCTTGCTAGCCAAATTCCATTTTTTATCAACATAATGTGTTGTTACACATATGTATCCCTCATGGCTAATTGTGGTCCATAGATCCTTAATTAAACAAATTCTACTACAAATCATTCCTAATTCAGTCTTCAGCAACTATTTCTCACGCTCATAACATTGCAAACAATCGGCCAACAGAGTATTTCTACATATAAATTTCGCATCCAGTTTAGATAATGAACCACTCTCTAAACATCGGGTACTCAATTAATGAGAATGGAAGCTCATGAGCAATTATACACCTAGCAAGTTTTTCTCTAGAAGTGAGCTGATCTAGTTTCTTTGCCCTCAACTTTCCATCATGATCAATCAGCATTTCCAATGAATTATTGGTCCTAGGTTTTCACTTACAATTATCCACATAACGTTTCAAATGAGATGTTCCCCTACTTGATAATGCAGACAACACTTTATTGCAATATTTGCATTTGGCTTGAGTAGGATTTATACTAATCAAATGTGCCCAAACATCAGAATTTTTCCTTTTGTTAGAACCACTTATTTGAGAAGTGGTTTGATCATCGTCATTGTCATGGTCTTCTACTCATGAACCAAACCATATAAGTGCAGATTGGATTGTATATTCGTTAATCCATGGACTATATTAAAGTTAAATATTTATTATATATATAATATTAATAACATATAATTATAATATTTTTTATAAAACATAAAGATTAAAATTATGTTTTAAAACTTTAAATTTTAAAATATTTAATTAAATATTTTTATTTGAAATTTTAGACTTTTATTTGGTTTATTTATGTTTTTTAAGTTTTAAATATTTAGATATATAATTTATTTATATATTATTAATAACATACAATTTTAATATTTGTTTATAAAAAAATATAATTGTAGAAAATTATGTTTTGAAGTTTTAACTTTCAAAATATTTAGTTAATTTTGTTTTTATTTGTATTTTTATTTTTTTTTCTTGTTCATCTATGTTTCTATAAAATTATTTTAATGTTTTAAGTTTTAAATAATTTAAAAATTTTATTTTTTATCATTTTCATTTATTTATATTATTTATGATTTTTTAAACATTGTTATAAATTATTTATTATATAATTATATAAAAACCTTTCAATCCACGGATCAATCCATACAATTTGCGCGTTATGGTAAGTTGGATTGGTTCAAAAAATTAAAACTCATAAAATATGGGTTGTGCTAATTTAAAAGTAATTTAGTCCATGATAAATTGAGTTAAACTAAGTCAAACCATTTAGCATCCCTAATAATTATATGTGTATTTGTTTTGATCCAAGCCATATAAATGCGGGTTGGGTTAAATTTTTTTCAGTCTATATAAAAATGAGTTTATGAGTTTGAACCAGAATTTTAGTTATCTGTATGAGTTAACCCATATGATCTATGAGTCAATATGAGAGCTAGGTTAAAATGATATATTTGTTATATATCTATATTATATATTAATAATATATAATTATAATATTTCTTATATAATAAAAATATAGTTGTAAATCATCCATAAAGATGAAAACTATGTTTTGAACCGTCAAATGTCAACATATTTAGTTAAATATTTAGACAAAAATCTAGTGACGGAGCCGGATATATATATATATATTATAATTATATTAAATATATATATATAAGTATTTAATTTTTAAAAACACGCAAATAAATAAAGTAGCTTAAATAAATAAATAAATTATCTATCTAATTCTATTTCTCTACATTTTTCATTGAAATGTTCTTTATCAAATTTAAACTCCTCGTTAAATTATTCTTCTTTGAATCAAAATCATATTCACCAAGCTATCTAATCATAAATTAACTTGATCTCGAATTCTCACATGTTACCTTATCTTGGTTTGACATTCTTTCGTTAGTTCGTTTTCCATTTTTCCATTATCAATAATCTAATCTAGAACATGACATGAGTTATTAGATAGAAGTACAACAAAAACCTTGTTCATTTATTTTTTCTTTAAATCATCAACCTCACATTAAATTGCACATAAAACAAGATTATTCAACCTTTTGATGACTTATACAAGAAAATAAATGGCTATTTATTCATAAAACGAGTATTGAAAAATATAAATAAATTTCGTTAATCATTTACTCCTTCAAAAATACTTTAATTCTGTTCACATCTTGATAAACTAGTTGTTAAAGAAACAATTCACATTGTCATTTTTTTCAAGTGATGTGTGCTCGGACCATTAACATCCCACCAATCGACTACAACAAATGAAATAAAGTTAAAACGTTTAGATATATTATTTAAAAGAATGAAATAGATAAATTAAATTTAAGAAACAAACCTATATCATAATTTCTATCATCATTTTTCTCACATCCTTTTGATGGCATATCACTACAAAAAAAAACTCGGAGTTCCAACGGACGGGGCAACGGATCCGTCGTTGGAAACATTTACCAACGGATTGTAACGGGGCAAAAATCCGTTGCAATCCGTTACAAATTTCAACGGAATTGTAACGGATAATTTTCGTTGCTATATCCGTTGAAATCCGTCGCGATTTTTAACGGAGTGTAACGGATTATGTCCGTTGGTCTTATCCGTTGGAAGATCCGTTAGAAACCGGGAAAAGGATTCCAACGGGCGTCCGTTGCAAATTGTAACGGATGACCGTTGGAAATCGCAATGGATGCCCGTTGATATTGTAAATTTCGAGGTTTAACTGTCGAATTAAATTACCACGAAGGAGCAACGGGCACCCGTTGCAATTTCCAACGGATGTCCGTTGGAATATTTACTATATATCGAAACCTAGGGTTACCCCAAAGCATCAATAACAACCATCTTAATATCTATTATTGAATCCAATACACCTTTGATGAATTGTTTCACCGCCGGGATCGGGAAAATGATTCCCGACGGTGTTACAGTTCATAAAGGTTAATTTGAATTTGATAATAGACGTAAAGATGCCGGATGTCCGTTGGAATATTTACTATTTACATCGGAACCTAGAGTTACTTCAAATCATCAATAATAAGTATCTTCATATCTAATGTCAAATCTAAAACAACCTTCATAAACTGTCTCACCGTCGGGATCGGGAAAAGGATTCCCGACGGTGATGCAGTTTATGAGGGTTGTTTTTAGATTCGATAATAGACGTAAAGATGCTGATTTCGGTTTTTGTTCACTACTAGACATCGAAATTAAATGAATTATAATTACAAAATCGTAATTCATAAGATCTAACTATTGAAATATGAAAACAATAACGGATTTGTAAGCACTTTTAACGGGCATTAATCCGTTGGATAAGATTTCAACGGACATCCGTTGGAATTTGCAACGGATGACCGTTACAATTTGCAACGGATGCCCGTTGAAATTGTTAATTTCGAGGCCACCGGTTTAAATAAATTCACGTGAACCTCCAACGGGCATCCGTTGCAAATTCCAATGGATGCCCGTTGGAATGTTCACTATTTAGATCATACCAAAGAGTGCATCAAACCATCAATAACAAAAACATTTTCGAGAAAATGTCGTCGTCTTCAAATCGACATATATAGATCAAGAGAGTGGATGTATAGAAGAAAAGATCTTGTAATCGAAGAGATTACACAAGAATTCTTACACGGATTGGAGCAATTCATGAGTTTTGCATCGATGTAGCCTTTGTGTCAAGAACGCGGGACAATGTTATGTCCATGCAAAAGATGCAAAAACATGAATTATCGAAGTCAAGAAATTGTTTGCAAACATCTTTATAAGGTGTGGTTCGTTGAAAATTACGAAATTTGGTTTTTTTTCACGGTGAAAATTGCGGTGTTAGAGATATTGTGCAAGATGCACAAGTAGAACGAAATGAAGAAATTATTTATGAAGCATCAACGACCAATCCATATGTGGAAATGGTGTCAGATGCTTTTCCTAGAGCTGTTAATGAACAAATGCATGAAGAGATACCGAACATCGATGCACGTCGATTCTTCAACCAATTGGATTCGGCGAAACAGTCTATATATGAAGGTTGTCGTGAAGGGCAGTCTCGTTTATCTTTATCTTCAAGATTGATGAGTATTAAAACAGACTATAATGTGACTGAAAAATTGTATGGATTCATTTTGCAAAACAATGCGAGAATATTTCCCGGAAAATAATCAAGCTCCTAAGACATACTACGAAAAAAAGAATGTGTTGAAAGATTTGGGAATGCCACATGAGAAAATTGATGTTTGTAGAAACAGTTGCATGTTGTTTTGGGGAAATGATAAAGACTTGTTGGAATGCAAGTTTTGCGGTGCAAGCAGATTTCGACCTAAAAAACCATCTTCACGTAAATATGTACCATACAAGAAAATATTCTATA